>JAHZNI010000961.1:0-11348 GCA_027744415.1 Seira ritae
AAAAAACGAAGGTGACAATGGAACTTAGAAAACTGCTCATTGTGAACTTTTTAAAAGGGAACTTGGTTCCTGGGAGAAACGGTTTGTCAATGGAAAAAGTGTTAAAGGTAAAAGAATGCGTGTACGTCTGCTTCCGCTTTCCTCAGAGTTGAAATAAGGATGGAAGTAAAAGGGGAAGACATTAAGTAAGCAAATCAAATGTAACAATACAATCCTAATGGAAGATGTAACACTAATGAAGAAAAGGTTTGTGATTCCTTACTGAATTTTTATATTCGCGACAAACAAAGAAAATCGTGAAAAGCAGCAGGGATCACGAAATATAAAATGAAAATTTTTATGCAGCACTTGACTTTTATAGAGTAAGAAGAACAACATTTTTAGTGTGAGCACAGACACCGGTATTATCATCATTTGCAAATATATTTCTCACCATTTCAAATTCTAAATTAAAGAGCAGCATCATTCAATTCCTTTGGAGGGAAATGAGCAGGTAAATCTCATTTTCAGAGAGGTTGTGAGCTAACTAGAATATCCCCATTCTTTTGTGAAATGATGGAAGATGTAAATGCGAGCTTTTCTCAGGAGAATGATGATTCGCAAAAGAGCAAGGAAAAGGTATTATTCGAAAGAGGGAAGATGCAATGAGAGAAAGAAATGTGCCGTTGTTTCACAAATAAAGAATACAGTCTAAACAATTGGATTCCACTTAATTTATACTCCAACTGAGTACATATTCAAATTCAATGTATTGGTACTTATGTATAGGTAGGTACATTATATGTATGTAGCCTTCGGCACCCTGCAGCTTTTCTTTTCACTTCTCTCATCGGTAAAAAACGAAGGTGACAATGGAACTTAGAAAACTGCTCATTGTGAACTTTTTAAAAGGGAACTTGGTTCCTGGGAGAAACGGTTTGTCAATGGAAAAAGTNGTAAAGTTCACCGTAGTAAAAGGCATGCGTAAGGAACAAACGGTTCTCAAGATTTCAAATAGGTGAAACAAAAAATAGCATGAAATAATAGAAAAAAGAAAACTTGATTTAAGTTATAAAGAAGGGGTAATAAAAAAGCAACTATTTTAATTCTCTATACACGGCTCCTTCCCCCAGACGTCAGTATCTATCTTCAGATTCTATAAAATAAAATAACAAACTAACCAAATTTTTTTACACTGTGCTTCTATAACCCAACAGATCTGAAAATGTTTAAGAAGAAACAATAGACAAAGTTTTAGCTTTAACCCTTTTATTCCGCTTTAAAAAATATGAAGATCATGAGCTAAATCGCTTAAGATCTTTTTGTGCCCATCTGCAAATAGCATCTCTTTACATAATGCTATGAAATGCAAGTAATGCCAAAAAAGTATGCAATCTAATTCAGGTAAGGGTAGGATGAGAGATGTTTTGAAAAGACCTAGTCATAGCAGTGAATTGGATCGGTAGCAGGTTTCCTTTATCAGTTTTTCCCGGTGTGAGAGCAAAATGCAATCGTAATTGTGAAAGGCGATAAAGAGCGATTTTCTTAAGACAAAGCGGATGAAATTTTTGTTCCTCCATGTTCCTTTCTCACCTACTTTGTACGTAAGGAACATCGATATATTTTTTTGCGCACGACATGATGAAGATGACAAGGGCTTCATTCCGTTTCCTTGTTTTACAAAATTGTTTGCGCTGATCTCAGTTCAAAAACCTTTTTTTGCAATTCTCTTCCTCCTTTTTTTATTCAATTGCTAGTAGTGCAATGGCAATAATGGTACAATCACAATATTTTCAGAAGACAGCCAAAGATGCATTTTGCTTAACTTTGCGTAACTGCTTTTGGGGAAAGGAAAATTTTTATTTGTCTAGCGAGGGTGAAATGAGAATCCGACCATAGGGCAAGGAAGGGGGTCCATAAAGATGTAACTTCAGACAATACTCTAGCATTTCACTTCATATCCTTTGGCACTTTTCCCTTCACATTATTAATTTGATTACCACACGACTCAGACTCCTTGTCACTTGCTATCTCATTTTATTGGCTCCACTCTTCGTCTTTGAAGTAATTAATGCAAGAAAATCGACTGTGGTACAGTTACCTGTCACATTCTAACCTTGCCTCTCGAATCACTCTTTATTTTTACGGCTATCATATCCCATCATTTGAGAGAAAAACCACCAGACTAAGTAAGACGCTGCTTTGATCATTATTGATATGACTTTAGTCTTAAAAACGGTCTTTATTTTTGCCCCTGATGTACGATTTGCCGTACATTTTGTTTACATTTTTTCCTGGTACTGCTCTAGTTGAAGGTTATGCCTATAATAAGTATCCTATAAACGAGTTAGGAGGAGCGCGGGGTCATCAGCCGACTTCTTTCTCTGTTTTGATAAGGCATAATCATACTAATATGTTTAAATGTTGATGATGATGCCGATCATCATCATGATTACGTATTTTGAGAAGAAACCAGTTCATTCATATCATTTCCCAGACCATGCTCTCAGATAAACTACAATGTATCCAACTAACATCACCCACAAAAAATCATTAAAGAGTGCTTTACCAGCAAAAGCATAACCTTCAAACCCGCTACTCTCTGGCAGAAGAAGGAGTGTATGTTTCAAAGAACGCTTTTCAGTCTATGGGAATGAAATGAGCTGGGCACGTACCACGGAGGATAAGACGTGCATAGGTAAAACTAGCCTCCTTAAAGTTCATATTTTCTACAAAATATCTTCATTTCAAAACTGTTTCATGTTTAGAGTTCACTTTTTAATGGGCACAAACCGACTATTACCAAATCACAAGTAAGGCTAGTCATGCAACAGCTAACAAACAACGAAGAAAAAGGAAGCTTCATGAATGAAAGTTCCTGATTGACTTATGCCGGGGTGCTGCTTCTTAATTAACATGAGAGAATTCAATTAATTAGAATAATGTGATCACTCATTAATCCCATAAGTTCTTTTTGAAATTCATACATTTCTATTTTAAAGACGAAGAGAAAGGAAGATTCATGAATGAAAGTTCCTGATTGACTTATGCCGGGGCGCTGCTCTTAATTAGCATGAGAGAATTCAATTAATTAGAATAATGTGATCACTCATTAATCCCATAAGTTCTTTTTGAAATTCATACATTTCTATTTTAAAGGAGGCGATGTAAATGCAAGCTGAAGTAGGCTCTTCATTGTGGCCACCAGCAATGAAAAATTCTTGTGATGTTTTTGTTTTGAATAATTATGTTTTGTCTGTCACTCCAAAAATCAACCTCATTTAGCAATTTTTCCCAAGGTCATGCTTCCCTGAATATTTCTGAAAATGTGGTATCGTGAGTATCGTTTTCTCAAAAAGAACCAAATTCCATGTTTACTGTTACGAATTCCCGGGCTCAACACAATTTATTTTCTCCCGACCTCACAGATAAAATATTTTGTTGTTTATTTCGGGAAGGATGCAATTCATGTGCCATGAATGAAATATGAACCTTGTCAGACTAAACCTAGAACAATCCGGCGATCCTTATCTTTTGACAGTTTCAACCAGAAGTGAGTAGAGCAGCGTTTTTTAATGAAATTATTTTTACGAGTTTATCCTTACCTACGTTTCGTACAAAGTTTTCTGAACAGGTATGCAAAAATACTGGCGCGCTCGGAGGAAAAAGGAAGCTTTTATGTTGTCACTGCTTAACAAGCTCTGATTTTGATAAAGCAATTTTGCACCATTATATATGCAAATATGAGACATTCGCAGGAAGAAAAAACCTAATGCTTTTTGCATGTGCAGCAGTCATAAAAGTTAAACGATGAAGAAGTTAAGAAGTTTAATGAGGATGTTGAAATGTGTGGAAATATGAAATTCCTGTATGAATAACTGTAAAAATGTTTTATGCAACGGAAAATTTTCAAGTGGTTATGAATGTATGAACTTTATAATTGACAGGAAAATAAAGATGCTGGATTAAAGATTAAATAAAGGAATGCTTCGTTACGCGAAGCAGAACGTGGAAACAAGAATGAAATGTCCGTATGTCACATAATATGTGAAAAAATGTTGATTATGAAGAAATCATGTTTGAGTCGGAAATTAAAGAAAGATGCAATGAAAGGTCGGAGAACTTTTCCCAGCTCATAAGTTTCTTTACTGAACAATTTCGGTAACTCAAGTAAATAAAATTGGCAAATTTAAAAAATAATTATTATCAGTTATGAAATTCCAAGTGGGCGTTTGTTTTGCCACGAAGGGTGGTATCGGAAGGGAAAAAAGACTGAAAACATAATCGAATCAGACGTCAAACAAATTTCCGGTTCCTTAAATTCGAGTAATGTATTTTTTAAATTGCGCTTTGCACCCAAAGTTCGTCAACTCTTCAAAGTTGTGTTGACGTACCTTGGTCCAACCGAAAATATCATGCATCAAATTGCATACCAATTTGTCCTGGGACAAATGATCTCACCAACTTTCATTTCTGGATTTCATTTTTTCAGTATAATCCAACACGGTACATTTGAAACATTGGACGGAGGAGATGTGATTACACACCCATTCATACAATTTATCAGACATGCAGTGAACCCGAGCAGATGTCATTACAGGCAGTTCCACACTCTTTTTTCGGAGGATAATGCTCGAGTTCATTTTCCATAAATGTCCTTATTTGACGCTTCAAGAGCCATGGAGGCCATGTCTAAAATGCGACGACTTATTTCATACGGTACACTAATCATACCCTCCCCTCTAACCATAACATACCCGATACTACACCCTCCTCATCCCGGCAAAATTGTGATTGCCAACTCCCGGCAAATATTGCTATTTTTTGAAAATTGAATCGGAAGCGACGACAATGACTTTTCTTTTGAAAATAATGGATTCTAGGTTGTGTGGTAAGTATTTTATCTTGACAAAAACATTAAACTGACATGGCTGTGTGTGGTTCCCTTTCAATTGCAAAAAAAAGTTATGCTGGTTTTAATGGGTACGTAGACAGTAACAATGAGAAGTTCGAAGATGTGATGACAATGTTCCATAGTTCCACTTTATTATTGCTGTTTTGTCTTCTCATTTCAAACAAAAGAATGGAAAAAGTTGAATGCTCTGCACAACCCAAGGAATACTTCGGCGGATTAGCGAAACTTTATCGGTGAAGGTAGAGATTTTCTTAGAAGGTAATTGGCTCCTTGATCCATGTTTTGTCATTTCCATTCTTCTCGAGAAAAAAAAGCGTAATTGCTTCTTGACTAATAGTGCCTTTTGGACTGTAATTAGCCACAAAACTATGATCATATTTTTCATCTGTTTGATGAACTTCATGCAAATTCATCTTTTGCTTGCTTCCCATCAAAACGTAAGTATGTTGTTCACGGGTGCTCAATTTAAAAAAAATAATCATGATTTTTTTGTTTGTCATGATATGGGTATGTACGAGACAAAAAATTTCAATTTGAGTCTATAGTCCCTACCAAAAAATTCTATCACGAGTTGGTACGAAAAAGCATGTCATTTCTTTCCAATTTTTCCGCGTCCATGTTTCACATCAACTATAAATTTTGACAGACATGATGAAATGTGAGAAGAGAGGCGTGTATGCAACTTTGTAATCAGGACGCTACTATAAGTAAGTACCATAAAGCCTTTATCCTTCTACAATCTACCTAAGTACATGCACATGCTTTTGGGGTACAACAGTAGCGGCGGCACCAGAGGCGATAGTGACCATTCATCCCCACGAGCTCTATTTTTATTGCAGAAAGAAATTTCCGAGGATGTGTTGATTTTAACACTTTAAAAATTATTTCAGAATTTTTGCGCGTCTGCCTCATGATTCATTTCATGAAAACCATGTCTTTCGCTTGCTATTTTCTTGCAGTGTGATAGTATGTGTCATCGTCTACATTCTTTCTTTTTGAAAATGCACTTACGCTTCGAACATCCGAATCGTGCGAGTGCGACTAAATCCTACCTACTCCTACTTGTCTTTCTTTTTTCGAGATACGCTCAACATGAGAAAAAGATTATTACGCTGGTGATGACGATGATGATGACGAGGACGGCACCGAGTGAGACTTGCTCGGTAAGCATGTGCCGAAGAAGAAAACTTTTTGCCGTCTCGTGCTGCTTCTCAAGAAATAACACGTTGTTTCCTTCTCGCTTCTTTTCTCTTTAAGCCTTAAATTTTTTGATGGGTTTAAGCACAAATTTTTTATCAGATCAGCTTGCCTGCACTACCTCCCTCATAAACGTCTGTATTTTTTTCGAAGGTGAGAAATTTCAATCATTTTAATGGTGAAAATAAAGAAAATTGTTTTGTATGTGTTTTGCGTTTACAAAAATCTTTTTATCCTCTTTTTTAACGAAAAATGTCTAGAAAAAAGATGCAGCAAAAATTGAATGCATGAGCATGAAAGACACTGTATTTTGTTGCATTTTGCACGACACGCCATTTATCATGACTTGAAGAGGATCCTCCCAGTTTAAATATCAACCAGAGGAAAACGATACGTCCTAAAGGCACCTGAATCTTTTTCTTCCTTCCTTTTTTCAATTTCAGAAAAAAAGTAAGAGCTAACAAAATGTTTTGACGTTTGCAACGCTTCTCAGCTTAACTGTAATTAAAGAATCCTTGAAATGTGGCAATTAAACTTTATCCTCCCTCAAGCTATGATTTTGAAATAGGTGGGTGTAATATATTTCGCTTTCTGGCAATAATTTAACCCTTCATTGAAAAATGGGAAATAAACTGTAAATCATTTTTCCAGAGAGATAGAGAGAAACGCAATAATAAATTTTGCTTAACTCGACACACATAAAAAGTTCAGTCAACTTAACGCACACACGCACACGTAAAACGCACTTTTTCAAAAAGTCGATCTTTGTTTCCGTTTCAATCTTTAGTCTTTTACCACTCCGTAAATGGAGGAAAATGCAATTTGCATTTAATGGAGGAGAAAAACAAACAGAAAATGCTTACCTTGAATACTGTCATTAGGTTCAGTCAGGAAGTACGCTGTCAGCAACGTTTGAGTCCCTCGGGGCGAAGTGATTTTCTCCAAAGGAACTTTTGTATGATAACCCAGTCGATTTTAAAAAAGAAACTGCTCGTCTTCCAGAACTATTCCATTATTTGCGACTGTTAAAAATGTAATTCAACTGTTCTAGTTTCCGAAGAATTGAAACTGGAAAAATGCACCGATAAAACTGGCCGGTGAAAATTCTCTAGCGTCCTTTTCTTCCCGAGACGAACAAAGGAAAGCGTTTTGTGTCTGTGCGTCCACCACAAAAGCCTTCGAGTGAATGAGGAGGGACTACTTCTTCCACTGCAACACCTAGTGTAACACTGGCTGATCCGAATCGGGAACCTGAAGTACTAATACTTATCAGTCAAATTTTTCCCACTATGATTAGAATCATCCCTATTTTCTTTATATGAAGAGGATAAGGTTTCTGCTCTCCTTCTATCTAACTATTTTTTTCTGTTGCAGGAGATATTCAGAGCGTTAGTCAACGACTGAAGGATTTCAAGTTCTTTGTCACGGATTATATCATACAGGGTAAGCTGACCGAAACGATCCTACGGTATATCATAATGATCGTAAAAACGCTGTAGCTTTACGATTTCGAAAACGCCAGCCAAGCACATTTCTACAGCGCATGAGCATTTAAGTAAGGTAGGGATAGTATGATAGCGCTTATCCCTTACTATTTAGGTAGTTAGTAGCCGGTAGTGTTGGTAGTGGTGCTGCGATTTGCAATGTCAATGTCAATGCTATGCACGCAAGGAAGAGAAGCAACAGCAAGCAGCCCTTTTCTCATTCGTACCTTCCCTAACATTTTTCGCACTGCTTTCCTTCTTCATCCTTCTACTACTTCGCATAGCATTTCAAGGCTTATCCTGACTCAGCTCAAGCCTCTTATCATTGCACCAACCAATGTATGGAGGAAAATGCACTTTTCTTTGCAAAGCTGTGCTTTGCCGTGCATTTTCTCGTAGGCTCGCTCCCTCCATGCGCTTGATTGAATGGAGGAGATGCTTCAAACCATATGTATGTATATAGTACGATTTGATTTACCCTAGTCCATGTTGTAGGAGTAGGAAAAAGGAAGTTCACTCATGTAAGGAAAGCGTTGAAATTTAGAATCTCTTCTTTTCTCAAAATATACAGAACTAGAAGATAGTTTTTGAATGAAGAATTTTGTTACAAAAAACTGTACGTTATCTTTTAAGGCACATCATTACAGTATCTAGCATACACGAGGTTTACCTTTTTGGCAGAAAAAATGGGGATTGGTGGCAAAACTAATAGCATTACAGATCTACTCGGAAGTTCACTGTTGATGCACACAGCTTACCCCTTGTTTTGCAATAGACTTACTCTGCAATTTCGCATAGGCCCTGTATTGCACTTATTACTACCCTCGATTGTATAGGCGATCCCTGTTGTGGTACTACGCTTGCGCTTCAATCTTTTCTCGGTTTTGATGCTGTTGCTGCTGCAGAAAGGGATGAAGGTTGCGCTTGCTTACTATACATGCATAAAAAGCCACAACTTACCGTTAGGAAAAGATATGGTGTGTGTGCGTAGCTCGAATTTAAGCAAAAAAAAATATGTTGGCTTGAGTTTCACATCCAAATAAAAATGCTTTTTTCTGAAGAAAGAGCTGTAAAAATATGATGATGATCATCATCGTGGTAATCCCAATGGTGGTGTGTAGGAACATCGAGACCGCGAATTAGATGTGATGTGACGCGCTGTACTCGTAATTATTTTGTTTGCTTCGAGTATGCATGTGCATTAATAATAAGAAATGCAGCAAAAGCCATTGAAAAGTCACATTATTTTCTTTGAAATGAAATACACTCCAGACATGTAATTCACTCCTGGCTTTCCCGCCCCCTTTGGTTAAACCACACAGATCATTTTTTCTAATTAGTAATTAAACCTGTGAGAAAAATGTCATAAAAATAGTTAATGTGAGGGGGCCAGGCATATGAGATATTATTTCTGTTTCGGGATAATTTGCAGTTATAGGTCAACTTGTGTGTGAGCCCAGAGAAAAGTATCACATTCCTTTCCAAAAGATTACCCGAGCGATAAAGATCATACAGAGATGAGATGAGGAATCTGATATATGGCCGGCCATAGTCAGGGAGATGAGTAAAGAGATTGCGATTGCACTCGGTTTTATTTAACTTGATCTTAATCAGTGGGGCAGACAAGAGAGGGTGAGAATGTCATGTCATGCTCCACTGGCGAAAATAGTATCCCTACTTGGTAGGCAACAGGCACGCAAATATATCTAATTGTAAACTTGTGAAATTCCTCATTTCAAATGTAAATAATTAAAGTGGGCGTGTGTATCACTTAGAAAACATATGACTTTCTTTTATGCGCTTCGCCGGATGTGTAGAAAATATTAAGCTTGAAGTCAAATCACGAATCAATTTTTTCCATGATCGTATCGTGACCAGTGCAGCAGAATGCAAAGTTGGAAAAAATGACAGAATGATGCAACAAAAAGCGCTTTACCACTTCCCGATAGAAAAAAAGGTCAGATTGCCGAAAAAGGCCTTTACTTCATGTTAGATAAGGCAGTCATCATAAATTCTCTTCATGATGGGATATAAACTTGACTACAGTTGGTGCAGTAGTGTAACAGTGTCTATGACTTACTGACCAGCAATCATCATAAAAGTAATCCGCAAATGTTTTTTAGGAAAAAGACCAAGTGTGAATGTTTTTTTCCTGCGACCACCGCCATACTCAAACTTTCAGGGAATTTACAAATCTAACCACATTATGAGCTTTTTACAACATCAATCATCAACTCAAAAAAATATTTTCCTGTTCTCGAGTCTGTAACATTTGTTACAGTTTTGAAAGATTGAGGGAGAAAGAAAAAAATCCGAGTGAATTTTCTGAGCCAAAAGACTTTTTTTCGTTTGTTCAAAATTACCAGAATTTTTATTTCTTGTGGGTAGGTATCGTTATTATTTATGTATATAAGCGTTATTATCACTGTTTTAAAAAGTAAGGAGGAGAACAAAGCATAATAATGTATAGCTAACAAAAATACCATTTTATTGTCTGAAACGGTGAGCATAGCATAATTGATATACATTTAGTTAAGTCAATTCCTTATTCAAAACTTGAAAGAATTCGTATCATCTTTGGCACTGGGAAATTTTTTGCATGAGGTATGTAGGTACGTGCAGGAGCATTTTTTTGTGCGTAAGAACAATTATTATTACACTTACCGTAATAACATTCAATGTTGAATTAAAGAATAAGAATTATGTCTACGTTTAAGTCTTAAGTACCCAAGTACGCTTTGGCATTCCACCCAACTCAACAGTAGCAATAAAAAATCCGCACTATATGTATTTCGTATTCTGACTCGGACGCATCCCAATATTATCACTGAAAAAGAAGATCAGGATTTATTATTATATCATGGCCTTGCTGTGGTATCAGAGCAAAGGTTACGATTTCACGCAGGTGCTTGCAATTTTCAAGAGTGGATTCAGCCAAAAAAAAGTTTAACATTTGAGTATACATTATGTAGTGGCACTAGCTCAAGATATAAGGAAGTTCATGAAGTGCAACACAAATGTTGATAAAAGTTCATCATCATTCCGCATCAAACACCATGTACAAGCAATTTTTTCTCCAATCGACATCTTTTCCCCTGAAAATGGGTCAAGACAGAGAGATACATATAAGAAAAACATTATTTTTTCGTTCCCTCAGTCGGCTTTTGGTACTTCGCGTGGGAAAAAATTAGAGTAAAAAGTTTTCTTTAAAGCGTACCTATAAAATCATTTCAAGCAGGGAAAGCATATTAGCCTAAGATTGGTGGAGTGCCTTTATGTGGTGGTACTTATGATTGCATATGTTTTAATAGTAGCAACGCAATATAATTTAATGTACGTGTGTGGTCCTTTTTTGTCTTTATAGAAGGATGATGATGGCAGCGGCTCCTTTAAGGGAAAAAATGATGTTGCATAAAAAAGGTGGCTTTGAGCTCATCTCTTAAACGCTTCTGCTTCTTTTCTCCTATATTTTCACGAGATAATAATTATCATCGTGTATAAAAAGGTATATGCATACATTTTGCCATTACATATTGTTTCCCCCTTTTCTCCTCCTCACTAACTCGACTGCAAAAATACCACTTTTCTCAGCTGAAAATAGGAAATATGTAATGTAATATCGACCGCAATTATACCTACCTAAGCGCAGAGGGTAAAATGTTAATCGTACATATATTCAAAACTTCCCATGTTACACATTTCTTTATAAAGCTTGCATAACAATGACTATTTTAAGTATTCAATGAATTGGGGATGAGCTCGGCCTCCTTTGA
>JAHZNI010000962.1:0-13789 GCA_027744415.1 Seira ritae
GGTTGAAACGGAAGTCATCTCTCGTTTTATCCATCTCACCATCCCATCTCTTCCTGTGGAGTGCACCGACATTTTTACCGTCGTCTTCGTCCTCCTCCCGTCGCAAAAGGAAACGACGACGGTCCGATGATTGCAAAGAGGTTCTTGAGGATGCATAAAAAGAGTTTTTTGTGTACATAGGCATGTAGAAGTATGTATGTACTACAAACGTTGTTATCATTTCCCTCTTTTAAAAAGAACTAGCGACAAGTGAGCACTACACAACGTATAATTTGATGTCTTGTGAGGAAATAGAAATAAATGTAGAATGTACAAATTCTCACTCAACTCAACTCATTCAGTGAGTGAGTCAGTATTAGTACCGGTGTAATAATGCCATGCTTGCTTGCTTGTTTAGTAGTTCTTGCTTCACATGAAATTACATATTTTTCAAAACAAAGCTAACATAACGTGCTCATCATCATCATCTCATCTCAGCTCCTTACAGCAAACATGATTGCATGCATGAGCATTTCCCAACCCAACTTTTTTTTTCATTTCCCCAAGCTCCCTGCCACTTCCCATATATAGCAGTAGTATCAGAGTCTCTTGACGGTTCTACAAAGGAACAGTTGAGTAAATTGTAAAGAAGCATGACATGCTACTACTACTACGAACGAGTATCATCATTATCATCTTATTTCTCAACAGCAAAACTTCAGATCTTTTAAGGGAGAAAGAACCCCCTCAAGAAGTAAGAGGAGCGTACGGGATGCTCATCTTCATGAACTATGATGATGATGACGATGATGTTGATGCTGTTGTTGATGAGAAACACAAAAGACAAGACAAAGTCAAGCTTATTTATAGTTGAGTTGTTAGAGGCTCCGAAAAAAAGTGAAACCGAAAGAGGAAGGAAACGAGCTGGAGAGAAAGGGAAAAAGACTTAAACATGTTGCATTGCATTACTAATACCCAAGGTTTTTAAGACTAAACACATGCAGAGCTTAGCGGGTAGAATATATGTAATATAATGCATTGTTTCTTCGTTTTGTTTTCTCGGTGCGTTTTTTATGATTTTTAATAATGTCATGTATTGTATTGTCTGAAGGTATGTTTTGCTATAACATCATCATCCTCATATCACCATCATCACTGCCATAATACAGTCATGTCAAACCTTGCTTCAAGGCAGAATATAACTTTTTACTTACCTACATGTACATTCTTAAGACGCGAAAGAAATTGTGTACGCAGCACAGAAGCACTAGTACCAGCACAGGAAATGTAAGAAGAAAAAAGAACAAAACAGGATTAGAAAAGCCGGGGTAGCGGGTAGGCTTCATACCCAGGGGAGTCATATTTGCAGCTTCTCATTATGAAGATACGCAGGATGAAATTGTCTATTGAGTGCAAGTTGCTCACTTTTACTGGAACATTTTCCCGTCGTTCTTGTTTACGGGCATGGCTTGTTCATTTCTTTATTATTTTCCTTCTTTTTTTTTGCATCCATTTTCTCCAACTGTATGGCACTTTTGGCTCTCATCTCCATCTTCATGTTCTAGGTACGTTGCATTTTTTCCTAGAGAAAAGAAATGGATGGAAGATGAATGGATATGACGGTGACGGTAGTGGAGAAAAAAATGGTACAAATGAAATGAAAGTGCAATCATGTGTCGTAGTCATAGTCAGACTGGTTGTTTTCTTCGGCGTGCTGGTGCTTTTCTCGAGAGTCAGAATGCACACATATCTTTAGGCATTAACTACAAATATCTTGAGAGGAGATGAACATGACATTTAGTAAACAAAAAAATATATATGTGTGGAGTGGAAGAGAAGACGAGACGGGAGAGAAAGCCGGTTGGAGAAGGAAAAAAATTGTCTCCCGCTGCTCGTAGGCACTTTTTCCCTCGCAGGAGAGAGTGGGAGTTTGTCATAATTTGTGGACTTTGGGATGATGATAAAGTTGCGCTAATAAGTGAAATGGAATGGAGGAAAATGAAATTGGATGGAGGAATGATGAAAAGAGAAATGACACATGCTTTTCTCGAAGCCAATATGCCGGAAGTTCATTTAGGAATATGAGCGAAACTTATAGAGGTGATTGGATTCCTATGGCATAGTTTGCAAGGTTGCCGGTGTACCACCACACCACTTTTGACTTGACATATTTCAATTTTAGAAAGTGTAAAACTGCGAAAAGTTTTTGAAGAAGTCATATGGCGCTCGACTCGAATGCAAGTTTGAAATTGTGAAATCGTTGCACTTAAAAATTAACTCTGAAAACTGTTCTTAAAACTAAACCCCCAAAATCGATAGAGATAATCTTGCTCAAACTTTCTGGATAAAACTTAAAATGTGAGAAAATTTGGTGCGAAGAGGCGTGTAGAATATTTCTCTTAAAACTCATTTCCTGGTTGATAAAATCGCAATGAAAACTTTTCTCGATCTTTTGAATTTTTTCCTCATTTCACACAGAAAAGTGAAAATTCCTGTTATTTAATCAAGCTAAACACTGCCTTATTTTCCTTTATACTCTAGCATTTTAAAGTGCTTAATTTATCTCCTTGATTTGTTTATTTTCTGCATGATAAGTCAAAGAAAAAAACAGGTTTACCTTTACCGGTTCAGTGTTCAGAGCTGCATTCTCAAAGTAAAAACAAAGCTTTTTATGAACCTTTCTCAGAAGAATTTCAAGGATCAATTTGAAATTACTTTAGTAGTTGCAGTCTATCTCAGTCTTGCAAACGCTCCTCCTGTGTAATCTTTGATGAAACGGAAGTATCTTTTATGCATCTCTCTTTCCGTCCTTATGAATATTATTAGTGTAGATCTTCCCTATCTCCCCGTTATAATTCATCTAGAAAAGTGAGCAACCTGCAAGACTTTCTGCATCCTCTTCAGACATAATAACATGCTTTTTGTGCGTGTCTTGCTCCTCAAACTACCCCCAACAAATATTATTTTAATCTTTGGCAGTAACGCCGGCATAGCCTATGAATTTTTACTGGTTTTTTTTATCTCCCTTGAATAAACACAGTTTTCTGGATCTGGATACGTATCTATTTATCCCGACCATATTACATATTCATGTGGATCCCATTCATACATTCAAGCAATTCTTGGAAATACATCTTGGAGGAAAAAAGTTGTTAAAAAATTTTCTCTTCTCTGCCAAAAACATTTTCATTCATAATACATGGATTATGCAGTAGTATTCGGTGGTGAGTGCGGGCGGTGCACAGGAAAAGCTAAAAAACCAGCAGCAGCAACAGTCAAGATATTTTCGAGTTGAGAGTCATTGTCATGCATTTAGATACCCATGTTTATACGCTCTCAAACGTACACTCATTCATTCATGAAAAAAGGAGATCATCTCATCGTGAACCATTCCTTTGTCGTCACACGCTCCGCTCTCCTCTCGTTTCGTTCCAAGAGGATACGATATACACAGAACACAACAGTCATTTTATGATGAACCTCTACGTTTTTAGCCCTTTCCTGTTTTCACTTTTTTTCTCGAGGTATTTCCTCCATCTCCAGAGAATACTTTAGTTTTGCATGTAATGTAATGTAGCTTGCTTTCCTCCTCCAGTGTCTAGTATAAACTGTTGTGTTGTATCCTTCAGATTCAATGTATGTTCCATCTCCTTCCTCTTAACAACATTATGCCATCATTTGTGGTTTATATTAACTAACTTTCACTGTTTATGTCTCACGAAATTACGTCTCCGAGAAAGCCTTCGCTCCTGGTGCTGGTAGAATGCATCATGGTCCATGGTCATATATGATATGCATTATGCGTAAAACGTCGTTTTTCTACAGAGGATCAAGCAAGCCTTCCTTCTCTAAAGAATATGCAAGACAATTCTTTTATGATTGTGCTTCACTTGCACATTTATCCCTCAACTGTCGTTCCTTGCACTTGACTGCTCCATAAACAGGGTGAAATGTAGACAACAACACAACCACCACCACCATCGAGAAGCCAACGATGAGAGCGCGTCAATAACATTATAAGACTCTTGTTTGTAACTGAGTTGTTCATGATGATGATCATGATCATGAAGTTCACGAAGGGGCTTTATACATATTTCTCATGATGAGTTTTGATGTGAATGTAAATGTTACTTTTTATATGCATCACTATCACTCTTGTTGAATATTATCCGTGTTTCATTGCCACTGCCATGCCATGTTATGTCATTTTTTCGCCACTAAATACACTGCAGTTTTTCCTTGCAGGGCAATAAATAAAAAGTGCAAGGTATTATCATTATCACTGTGCCATAGAGAGGGAGTGAAAACCGGGTCGTGCATCAACATAAACATCACCAGAGACCTTTCCCCCTCTGTTCCTTCTTCTCCAAAAGTTTTCTTCTTGGACTTTCTCTCTGCTAATGTTAATTTTATTACGCAAACCAAAAACTTTTACCGAGTATAGAATTGCCTAAGCAGATAGGGATAGGAACATGGAAAGTAGGGTGATGTTGATGATAATGAATACTTTTTGAAGAAAAAATGTGTATTCTACCCCCCGACAAGTAACAATTGTCTTTGTGCATTAAGTAGTAGTTAATAAATAACGGTAACGGTAGTAAAAGAGGAGAAAAAAATGCACAAAAGACCTGGTAATACTGTCCCCACTATTTAAGTATTCTCATTCGATTCGGCTTTCTTTTCTTCCTCATTTTTACAATTACAGCACTAGCAATAGCACTGCGTTCACGTCCCATACTCCTGGGAAGATATCTTTTTTGGTGAGGAGGGGATGTGAAACTTTATCTGTATTCCACAATATTACTATTCCACTTTTTCATTTGCATAAGAACCGCCCCCAAAAGAAGAAGAAAATGAGTATTGCCTTGTGCACAATGTCACGGTTTAGTGAACACACCGAGGCTTCCTTCTGTCTTCTTAAATGGAACACTTTATTATGGCGTAAGACAACAAGAAAAGGTTAAGCTCATCCCAACAGAGACCTTGTAGAACCCTCATAGTTTTCCTATTCCTCTTTCACTATATTCTCCCATCGGGATGGAAAGATGTTTTTTAAAGCATACCTATAGCATAGGCATGCAAAAAGAAGTTTGAACACTCCTATTTCACAATCTAAAAACTATTTTTTTAGTTCAGCTCCCAATTGGAGAAAGTGATGCAGAAAAAATAAGGCAATTTTAATCCCTTTCCCCTTCTATTTTTCTTACCCCTTGTGCAGTAAAAATTTACCAGTTACTTACCACCACCACCATTCCTTTCTTGTTTGTGGACGGTTTTTATGTGTGCGTACGAGCGAACGAGCTGGAGAAAAAACAGTTTTCTCTCTCAAGTCATATGTATAGCCAGACTCGTTCCAATTTTACAGAGAGGAAAAGAGCATAATAAGCCACACACTCTACCAACCACCAGCTCTCAACTACCTCTTTTTCTTCACTACTTTTTTTCTTGTAATTTAACCGGAAATGGATTATTAAAATTTCAAACTTCCATATCCCAAAAAAATACTTCTTTCGAAATATCATAAAAATGGAGCAAGAAAGAACAAGAGGCAATGAAATCGAGTTAAAGGGACTGTAAAAACCTATTAATGGTTATATTATGCAGGGTTTTTTCCCTGACTCAAATGGAAAACTTGGCTTTGAAAAAGCAGACACACACAATTACAAAGAAAGTGTACAATTTTTCACTAAAATATTCTTTCAAAGTCACACACATTCATAATAATATCCTTTTCGTTCCCAATTCGCCACGAAAGGAGGTTTATCTCGTTTGAATGTTGCATGAGACAAATAAATATTATGTGTGTATACTTTTAAGAGGTTACGTGCTCATTTTGAAAAAGCTCCGGCAGCAGAACACCCCTTTTTCCCCATTCCGATTCTGAGAGCATGAGAGAGAAAAAATATTGTCATTTGTTAAGGTAAAAAGTGGAATAAGAAGTGAAAGGCAGGCATAATTTAGCACAAGGTAGAGCTACAGTCTATTCCGAGCATAATAATGCCAACCCTCGTTTTAGAAAGAGAATATCATGAGAATTATTGGCTATGGTTAATGGCCCTTTTTTCAAGCTTATTTTTTGTGATCTCCTAGAAATGGTAGTTTTCAAGCCACTAGTGACCTTTTATTGCCTTTTTGGGACAAATTTCAAAGTTTTATGCCTTTTTGACAGAGTCAATGGTTGACTTCATGATGATGATATGATGCTCGGCTTGGATGAAGCTTTCTACGATAAGGCCTAACAATCATATGATTTGAACGTGAAAGCGTATGAACGAGATAAAAGAAAAAAATGAAAATATATAATATGCCTCTTTATGGATGAATTATGAGTTTTAAAAAGGATTTTTTAAGAACACAAACTACTTTTCTACTTTATTAACCCATTCACGGAGGAGCTGTAAGTAATCATAATGGTAATGGTGTAGTAATGACATTTTTATGAAAAAAATTAGCTATAAAATATGTCATTGGTCTTGTTCTATACTCGGGCGAGAGAATTTGCTGCTGCTGCTTCAGCCGAATTCCATTTGGTATGTCATGATGTTAGCGGGAAATACATTATATCAAAGATCATCATGTCATATTTCATGAATGAAATTAATAAGCAATAGCATGAGCAGCGATGGGTGAATCCATTTGGACAGTCTATAATAACATCAATTAAAGAAATCGACATGGCTTGTTTAAACATTAATAAGTATCCACTACCTGTTGAATAGATTTCGCCCGAAGAAAATTCTTACTTGAATTTGATGCATATTCCAACTAACCTACCTAGTTTTGTTTGCCCTTATCATTATAAAGTCCTTTAGCATTGAATCATATTGAAGAGATTCCTCATGTCTACTTCAAAAAAGCAGTTCCCCTCTTCTTCCACTTTTAATCATACTGTATTGCATTACATTACATCATGGCTTTTGTATTAATTCATCCAAACAAACTGTGGAATACTACTTGAAAACGGCTCGAGTGCTCTCTTTGTGGTGGAGATGGAGAGCACAAGGAGCTTCCAGCATCTTTGGTTTACTCAACTCAAGAGCACAAAAAAAAGAGAAACAGCCACCCACCAGGATCATTCCAATGGGAAGTAAGGATTCTTTTCGAGAGAGAGAGAGAAAAGGAGAGGGGGAGAAAGTAAAAGAGGGTTAAAAAGGGTAAGGCAGCTTAATTATAAATTTTGATGAGCCAAAAATGGTGGTACTCTTGGTCCATTTGAATTTTAAAGTGGGACCAGGACCAGGGTTGAAAGTCGAAACATGTTGAATCTGGAAAATAGAAGTTTCTTATGTTGAAAAATTGGCATTTGCGCTGGATGGAACTGAAAGAGTAGAGGAAGTCTATTTCCTCCTGTCTGCTCTTCTGTCTTCGCGATCTTAAAGAAAGCTTATTTCGATTACTACAGCTAAGTATGCTGGAATGGAATGTTAATGCCAAAACATAATAATTCAAATGCATTTTTCTTAAAACTTTTGCATCGTTTAAAATATTAAGTAAACAAACGAGCAACTGTATATTATTCTACTACAAAACGTAATTTTGACATCGCAAAACGCACTTTTTTCTCCGGGCGGGCATTATTCAAAAAGAACTTTTACTCAAATCCAATATATTTAGCAGTAGCTTTGTGTGTTCTGAACTCATGTCAGTCTTCAGCGAAAAATGATAAATTTTCTTACACGACTTGACTCACATTACCCGCTTGCTTTTCTTTATTTCCTGGAGTTTAATTTGAGAAAACTTCCTTTTCTCTTTCAAACTTACTTAACAAGGCTAACTGCATCAGAAAAGGAGGGAAGAAAAGGCAAGAAGGGAAAAAACATTTTCCCCTTCGTCGTCGTCCTTCTCCTCTCCTCTCTTCATGAACGAACTGTCATGGCTTTCAGAGGAAAAGCCATAATTCAAACCGTCAAATTCTGAAACTGTCCCCGTTTTCTCTTCATTCATACAAGTTGAGTATGACTACTACAGTGGAATATTATGAGAATGCGACATTTCATAAGAAATCGAGTTACACGAGTGCATACAAAAAAATTCAGTTTCAGGGTGGAGGAGGACTATCCCTCTAATCGTTTTGGATATATCCTCAGATTTCCCTTGACAAGTAACAGTAACGGCGGCAGTTACATAGCTAGCTCATGCTCATGTTCATGTTCATTCCTCCAACTTTGGTATAAATGAATCGCGACAATTCTAATTCTGAAAGCGGGGGACATTCAAAAAATATAATTCATGAAATAAAATGAAATGGTTGAACTGAAATAGTATATTATGCAGCACATACAACACACGAGTAGAAAATTTATTGAACTTGGAGGTTATTATTAGAGAGAAAGGACTACTGCTACTGCAGCAGATGAAGCAGCAGCAACCTCAAGAGCTTTAGGTAATGTAGTAGATGCAGATGGCTTAAAATAACTGCTATTGACAGGATTTGGAATTGGTTTGTTGGTCTTGGTCTGTCTTCCTCCTTTCTCCTCGGAGCATGCATAATATTCGTTTCATACGTCACATCACAGTAAAAAAAGTTCGTTAGCCAAAATCTTTCGCCCGCGTGTGTGGTCTATTAAGCACATACATACAATGTTGGCTTTGGCTTTTCCAGAGATCCCAGACCTACCTACATACATGATTGCATAGGTAAATGATTTCTTTCGGGGAGAAAATTTCAGATGCAAAATCCCAGTGTTTTATGAGCATATTCAATAAGCAGGATTAGACTTCAGGATGAGAAGATTATTTTCGGATTGGTGTGAGCCATAAAATACCTCTACTCCGTCGAACTACCACCACCACTGCCACTGCTACTACCTACATATACCCGCGTATGAAATTGAAAAGTACGGAACTCACGGTATGGTAGTAGTGGTAGTGGTGCGATACGGTGGTAAGCCTTTTCCATTTTCACCGTAATGCTCCAACTGCGTTTCCGTTTATTTATTACTCCTTTTGTACTTTCCTATCCATCCGTTTTCCCCGATTAGTGGAAAGCTGGAGAATTGGTTACCTCATTTGTTTCCCTTTCTTTCCCTCGTTCGCTCTTAGTTCGAAGGCTTGTTTCTCTTCTATGCTCTGCTCTGTCCGAATCGACTCTTTCTCCTACACTTTGAATTTAGCACGAGAGAATGAAAAAATTATGTGAGACATGTAAAATGTTACTCTACTTTTTTACCTCTGCTGTAGTTGAATATTGTACGCTTATCTTATATTGGCGAGTATTGACATGCTTACATATTTTTCCTTTAGCATTTCGTGTCGTGCGGCTGGAACAGCGGTGGTGGTGATGGTGGCAGCGGTGCAACAACAAAACAAAAGGATACAAAGGGAAGCTAACAAAACATCTCGAAATCAATCAACGACACATTCCTATACAATATTTACGCTCGGCTAGGATGCAGTTGTTGTCGTTTACAAATCGCCCGAGCTGAAGAGAGCTCAATATCAACAATGAGCTTCATCCTCGTCGTGTGTCTAATAATGCGTAGTAAATAAAGCAGAAGGAGAAACGAGAGGCAAAGAAACTTTATCGTGTATCCATTTTCAAAGCACGGAAATACAAATATGTTTTTCTTGAAGGGAAAGTATCAATTCTTTCTCCGAGGCCAATGCCGTTACACTACTTGTTTCTTCAACAAAAAAATGGGTGGTGGATGTTAGGTAAGGCCGAGAGGAGAAGATGTATAGAAATCTATTTTCTCGAAGACAGCTTGCTCCTTTTTTCTACTCGGGACGGTTGCAGAAAGAGTGTGCAACTGACTTGGGATAAATTAGCAAAAAAGCCGTAAGATCCATTCACCATCACCATCCTTTTCTCGACTTTTGGCTTGAATAAAACAGTAGCGGATGAAACCAAGCTAAAAAGTATTTTTTTCTAGAGTTTCTCCGTATCACGACTACTACTACTTCTGCTGCTGCTACAACGTGTATAAATTGATAATCTTCTTCACTTAACTAAAGTACCTAAGGAAAATGTGTCGGTTGTGGCCCGTACGTATTTCGGCTGACTTAGCAGACCAACTGAGTTAATTGTATTAAGCACACTCTCTGGACTGTGGAGTCCATGACGTTGCCTTGCCTTGCCGTGTGGTTGGTTATTGGTCTGGAAAGGGAAAGGTTGCAATCTTTCTTCTTTCACTTTTGTCTTCTTCTCTCTGCCTTGGCTTTTCTCCTCTAGTCTAAGTATGGTCTGTAAGTCTTAAGCTGTAACCGATTTTTCCCATCTAATAAAGTTTACCTAAAGTCCAGATCCAGATCCAGGTACCTAAACTTATTAGGGATTGTATGTATGGTCGTATCTATAAATAAAAGTGGCTGGGTTTCTCATCCGCATGCACTACATTCATCCGAACTCTCTCTCCTGCGACCATAGAATGTCTTTCACCTTTCGCTCCTCGTTCTCTTCCTCCTCCTTTCAGCTTCACTTAATTTGAGATGGTGTCGACAAGTGTGTGGTGCTTAGGTAAGCCAAGAAGGAGAGAAATCAACGAGACTCTATTATTTACCGCATTGAAAGAATGCATCAAGGTAGAAAAAGAGGAAGGGAAAACATGTTTTAGAAGAGAAAGACTATAATAGTACAATACAATACGTAATCTTTGTGTTTTCTGTCTTCAATACAAAAACTTTCTGGCTGTCTTCCTCCTTCTTAAAGAGTTACACAAACTTTCTGTCCTTTTAACTTACTAGACTTCTATTAGAGGACTAATCGATTTTCGGAAAAAGGATTTCACATCAACAATTTGTCCTGCAGGGAGGCTTTATCTACCGTAGGTATTCTGAATACCACACTACAGTATGCATGAATAAACTTCCTTTTGGGAAAGCCATGCAGTTTCGACTTTTGAGGGAGTCAGACGCGAAATAAACTTTCCCTTTTCTTTCACTAACTTTTCCGGTTCCAACAACTCTCACGGAAAATAAAACTTTGTCATTAGAACAGTTACAGTTTACAAGTACACTTTAGTAGTAATAATAATAGTGTTTGTTTGCACTATATAGATAGGGTTTTCCGCATGTTGTTATTCATGTATGTTCATTGGAAGCAACAGCGACAAGATTTTGTTCGCAGTTTGCACACATACCTAAATAGATATTCGCTGAATTCACTTTGCCCTTCACAATTGTTTTTAGCTCTCATTACCACCCTTTTGTCTGGCTCTGGCCTGAGCACATTACGAGACGCGGAAAATCTGCCCATTAAAGGGAAGATACGCGAATGATGAGCAGCCGAGTATCAAAGAGATAATGAAGCGTTTTACACTATCATATTATCTAGCCATCCGCATCCCACTCGTTTTCCTGAGGGATGGAGGAAGAAAGGAGGAAAATGAAAAGCCCATTTTCCCGTGCAAAGCATACAAACTTAATGTTATGCATATTTTAGCAGCTGGTTTCCCTCCTCTTCACCAGTGAGCAAATACACTCTTTCACTCTCATTTACAAATTATAATCGCTTCAAACCAAACCAACAAGCCCGCATTAGCAGCTTTTTCATTCCTCCATCCAGCCAGATCCATGCACCGGAAAAATAAACCTTTTAAAAGAGGATCATCTCTGAGACAAAATTACACAACACCCTTGATTGCAGCCGTAATAATTATGATTATGTTTTCATTATTTCAACATCCATTTCATCACATCTCATTGTACGCATCATCCTCATGGCATATTACCTATGTATTGTTTACTATGCAAAATAGGTTGAGGCTGAAATCAAGCTCAACTTACTTACATTACATATGTCACACTGAAAGGAAATGCTTGCACAACCCCGCCCAAAAAAGAGGTCAAAGTTTGATAATGCACCACCACCTACTGCTTCTTAATTGTCACCATCTAGAAGTGTCACAATGCCCTTTTATATTCAGGGCTTAGGTAATCTCAATTAAGAGCATTCATTTAAAGCGTTCTTATGAAAGTGTAGCCTTAAGACTTTAAGAGTTAAGGAGCTTCCATCATGAATACAAAAGTCTTTTCAGAAACATTTTCGTCTGTAAAATATGTTGTTTGCTCCAAAGAAGTTTTTCTTCCTCCGTTGACAAATTGCAAAACTGTGTGAGGCAGCCTTTTCATGTACATAAAACGAGGTCCCAGGCGAGTTGCATGTGGTTGCGTTGAATGGATAAATGAGTTCAGACATAAGCCAAATAGTCGAGAAGAGGAGCATCTTTGTAAAAGACCTACATTTCCTTTTCACAGTGACTATTCTGAAAATTTATTTATTTTCCTGAAAAAGAAAAAAATGTGAAAGTAAAATATATTAAGCACTATCTTTATCTTGAACTCGATTACATATACATACATATGTTTCCGCGAATTCCAAGCTGTTGATGTAAAACTTGTGGTGTAGCATTTTTCACGCTCTTCAGAGAGCTTTTGAGTCCTGACATGGGTTAACCTACTTTAGCTAATAAAGACTGATAGGGGAAGGATAAAAATTGTCGTTTTGGAACATAGAAACATGCAAAGAGAAAGGGAAGGAATGCATTTGGTGCTTGACTTACAAACAAGTAATTTCTGAAGGCATGGATTTTTTTTTGTAAAGCCAGCATTGGACGAGGTGGAGAAAGTTTTACATTTGTATGTAATGTATCTTAGTTCTCCCTAAATGCGTTAAGAAAAAGAGGCCGTGAGACACTGACACTACGCATATTGAGCTAATCACAATGCACCCCAGGGTTTCAGGTGTCCTCCTTCGCTATATGGTGTGTCTTCAGCGAAATAAATTTACTTTCTTTTGCACCCTTCCCAACTTGAACCCAACAGCTCCCGGATATATTGCATTGCATCGTGTATACTGCGTGTGATAACTTTTCTAGACTTGGACGAGGTTCTGTAAAACCATAAAAAGCAAGGAACGATGAAAAGGATGAGTGACAACAAAAGAGGAGCACGTGTTATTTAGTAAAGAAAGCCATATTTATTCTTAAAAAGATAGATAACTACTTTCAGTCATCAGGCAGGCCAGTGCACCGACGTTTCAAATGTACCCTAAAACTTCAAACGGACACTGCTGGCAGTTTTATGATGTTCATTCACCGACGAGCGCAACAATATGCGTGACACTGCGTAGAAAAAAAAGTGAAAACAAGATAGTCTCAAAGCTTCCTTTAGAATGAAAATGCAACAATAAAATGAAAAGACATACGATGACGATGAATGAACTAGAATTTAGACTTGAGACGACGATGCGATGACGATATGTCGCGTTGCATGGTGTGGCGTGGCATGTTTCGGTCATAAACATTTTGTTAAATGTTTTTCTCTCTGCCTTAGAGAAAATATTCGAAGGAAGTCTGGAAAGAAGGACACATATCAACAAAAGAGGAGTTTACGACTTGTCGGCAGACAAAATGACATTCACATTTACACTACTACCACCATAATAATAATAACATTGTGTGCAGTTGTAACTTGTAACTGCTGTTACTACTGTACAGCAGCTTAAAAAAAGATTTTTTTTAAAGCGGGTGCAATACGATTTGTCCTCCGTTTTGTGGTATAATTTAAACGAAGAAAGGAGTTCGAAAAAGTTTAGATATGATGGGAATCGCTTACTTACAACGACATCATGAATATAATGATAACGCTTAAATGTATTGGGAAGTGCTTAGAAAGTTCATGAAATTGAGCTCTACTTTCCCGGTACGATGCATTCATTTTTTTAACATTTTCAAGAGAAGCGAGCGTTCAACCAGACTTTTGAAGGTATTCATATCGCATCAACTCATGAATGAATTGTCTGCACAATATGTCTTTGAAAAGATTATGGGGAATAACGTTGCACACTTATTCTCGTTTATATTGCGCCTCT
>JAHZNI010000963.1:0-11830 GCA_027744415.1 Seira ritae
TAACAAATATGTGTCATGTTCGCAAGTTGAATTCAAATTTTTAAGGAGATGAGATAATATGCAATCGTATCGTAAGGTTTCGCGGGAACTCGACAGAAATCAAAAGAAGGCAGGAGGTGGACGAAATAAAACCACGAAAAGTATGTTACATGTCAGCGCGTATTTTTACACGTTTACAGACATTGCACTATTTTTGAATTATGGAGGGCAGATCAATGCTATTTTGCAATCTTGATCTTCACAGGACTTTAGAGAAGTTCTTTTTTGGGGAATGGAGGGGAGGGGAAGGACTGTCTTCCAAGTTTACTCATTGGGAGAGTTACGCGTTTTCCCTAAATGTTTTACCTCGTCTCACTTTACAATTATTTGTCTTAAGGGGCTACACTATGAAAAATCGTAATTAGTGAATCTTTGAAGATGAAATTATTTAATAATAATTGCTCCTCTGACACAGGGATAATTTAACTACGCTTCTCTCTGAGTTCGCATGCCAAAGAGTTGTAAAGGGATGAGTTGCATCATTCCTGAAGTCCACGCAATGTCATGCTGGGACATACGTGTTATAGCTGGGGTGGAGGTGGGAACATAAAATAATGACCACCGATGGGCTGAAGTGAGTTATAGGGCGGACCTTAAAACAAAAAAAAGTTATCCGAGAAGAAAAGAGTAGGAAACTGTTTTGGGCATTTGTCATGTCATCGTATTTTGGTTAACTTGTCGGATCCTGATAAGATGGTGGAATATAATATGCTTTCGTAAAAGCTATTTATTTTGCAAACATTTGGCTCAATCGCAAATAAATGAGACGACGACGGTCTTTGATTTGGATCTCAATAAACGCTCAGCTTGAGAGAATTTCTATGGGTTAGTCAATATCATTTTAAAAGCGCTCTAGATTTTTATTTATTTTTATGGCTGAAATTTATTAGCGCTACAAATCACGCAAACACGGACTCTCTGAAATGAAACATGCATTTTATTAATTTATTTTTTATGAAGAACAAATGCTCTGTCAAGAAATATCATATTTTGACAGAAAATAGTAGCTCACTCAAAATCCTCAGCTTCTTGTTTGTCTTGCGGCGGTACAACTGAGAAATGGTGATGGGCGACATATTTATTGCAATTGAAGCAATAAATACCTTTTTAATTTTAAAATCACATTTGAAAGCAGCAGAGGAGATCAAACAAAATTGCCCATGGATTTCGAAAGCGAGGTAATGTTTTACGGGAAAACTGGTCACCGCCCACCTCATCGATATAGACAGAGCCATTTTGGAGCATTAGCAAATTTTGAAAAAATATATTTCCTTTTGAATCTGAACGCAAGAAGCAAGCATTAAAAGACGGTACTTTGGCTTGACCCATGTAAAGACGAAAACATGACAGATTGCAAATTGGGGTTTGTCGCTGTGATGTCTTGAAGACATTTGATGGCGTCATCTTGGCGTATTGCTCGCTGAGCCCTATGACTGCGACTATTCCCAAAATAAGATTGAATTTATCTGAGAGTCACTCTCACTGAGGATGCTTATCTAAAAATTACTCCAGAAAAAATCATCAACTTGATAATTTGAGGTACATCTCTGCATGTGGAAAGTTTTATGCATATTTATGTATGTCAAACAAACATTGCGTATTTTTCACCACTTTTTATTTGCTTGCAAATTGGGCCTCCCTGTACTTATGCGCTCTGAAATGCCAATTTTCATAATTGCATAATGACGTACCATCTCTCAAGAATATACTTCCGGTGCCGTTTTTTTCTACACAATAGCACGTGACAGGTGACATGTGTCTTCACTTAAGTAAATAGTGGATGTTCCGAAGAAAAAAATCATCACTCACTAGACATTACTTATCTCCTATCCCCATTCTAGCATGCGCTTACTTGCACGAAAGATTTCCTTGCGAGCCAGGACCCAATTTACTCTCTGGGTACCTAATTGAGCCAACTTTTTTCAAAGAAGCATCATGACATGACATGCTTTTCCCATAATGAATATTCATTGAGTTATTAGTAGATACCAATCTTCGATGTAAAAAAAAACCTCGGCGATGAATCATTAATCATCTTTTAATCAAAACGCTTCTCCGTAAGCGTAAAGCAGGAAACATCCATTCACTATCGCGCAGGTTAAAAGCAAAATGCTACAAATCATTGTGTGGTCAGCGAACAACAAAATCCCTTCTTTCTGTCAGAAATTCATCAAAGATCTTGTCTGATTCTCAACAGAAAAATCCATTCCTTTTTGCAATTTATGGCGAACAAGGATTTGAAAGAATGCAGACCTTTAAACGCTTTAAAAGTCAACATACTTAATCTATCAAATCAAAGTAAAATGCAACCGCATCCGCCTACAGCACTCTGACTTGACTTGACTCGACTTCATTCCTCATTCATTTGCAATTGCAATGCCTAATTTTACCTTGACAACAAAAAAAATACATATCAGGAGTGCCTAGTAATTCATGTCATTCGTTTCCCGAGAGCCGTCACTAAAATGAGACAAAATTGTGTTCTTTCTTGGCGAGAATCCTGCTGCGATCCTTGTCTGATCTGAGCTACTTCCTTTATGGCGAGCTTATAATGTCAACACGGAAGCATACTACATATTATTTTACATTGCATCGGACTGACTGCGACTGCATTGAAATCTACAAGTTGATTTTTACTTCATTTTTTATCTCGCAACATGCTGCGCCAAGGGATCACTGTCAACACAACAACTTCAATCCACATTTTATTTCATCATTCTTCTAGATTTAATTATTATTTCCACAAAAAATGACAATGCTTTTTATGTACACTTCTCTACAGATGATGACGACGACGGTGATCTACTCTTGATCTCGTTTCTTCCTGTTGCGCAAACAAGCGCATCATTAGCAATCCAAGTGTCATTGTCAGGGTTTTCACTCTTCGCCACAAAAATAAGAATTAGATTTATACCTACAATTCCTCCATTCATTCTGCAATCTTGATTTCCGAAAATCTTATTAAGTTCGAGTCAACCTAAGGTTCGCACGGGGCCTTGTTGTACCATGCAAATGCATGCACTCGCACTCTCTCAAATAGATTCAATTCTTTAAGGCCACGTGTCTGTCTTTATCGCTATTATATTCTCTTTAAAATCGTAACTCCTTCTTCGCGAGGTACATGCTCCACTTATTTTTTGTCTGAATGCCACATGCGGTATATGCAAATTGCATTAGTTCAACCAATTCGTGTAGTTCAGGAGAATAATGAGTAGAAATTTTTTTGGGAAACAACGGGAGCTTCTCAAATACAAGATTTATATATTTGACTTTGGATTTCAAAAGGATGGAGGGAGGGTGGGAGGGAGCCTAGCAAAAATGAGCTAATTCTTTATATGGACTTGGAATGATGGGATGATGAGTTATGCATGCATTCAGGTACATGGTTGTCATGGCGTGGAGGTGGTGGTGTGGCGGCGGCCGTTGTTGTTAATCTGATCCGTTTTTATGATTACATCGTTACACCACCAAAAATTTATCCAATAAAAATGGGGGGAGACACAGGCAGACGCGAGTGGTTTTAATAAAATTGAGATCGTTGTGGTTCACCTGAAAAATATGATTAGATGTGTAAAATGGGTGGCTTGGTTATGCTGAAATCGTAACATGAGATAAGATGTCCGAGATGAGATGACCAGGATCAGTGACTTTTTGAAGTAGATGGGATGTAGTAAAATGTTCAGGTACATGCTTTATGCTTTCATAATATTTGGAGTAAGTAGGAGCCGTCCATAATCCACAACGGGCGTTTTTACATGTGAAAACATGTCATGTCGGGTGTAACACTTGTGAAATTATGAGTCTGTAAGAACTTTTTTAAAAAAGAAATGTGCGTCTGTCTGTCTATAGTGCCTATCTCCGAGATCTGAATCTCGAAAGGTATTAAGTATGACAGGTACTAGAGGGCTTAAGTGCGGTGCTGTTTTTACCTAGTTCAAGCATACTTAATTCCTTACAAAATGGCTTCATCTCCTTATCTGATCTTTTTACTGAAAAATGTCTTGTCTCCTCTAATTAATGCCACTTGCATTAAAAAATTAAGGACTCAAAAACATCTCCGCGACTTAGTCTTATCGATAGTAAGGAAAGCCCTTAATGAGGAAAGGTCCACTACAAAATGTGAAGTTCTCAGAAAAAATGGTCACTTTATTAAAAATTTACCAAATCCTTTTCTTTCCTGTTTTCCGCGCTTCTCGACTTTCGGCCTTAGTCCACTGACCCTCTTTTAAACTTCTTTTTGAAGATTTTCTGCCATTTTTTTCATCTCAATACATTAAATTATTTTTCGTTGTTTTCCAAATAATTAGGAAACGAACTCTACCATCTTTAATAGAATACCAAAGGAAAAAATTCTCTCCAAGTTTTATATAAAGTTCGTGCGTGCCTCATAAAGGTAAACTGATATATACATGAGCAATTTAAATTTTTTTGCTTTCGATTTCATTGTTTACACATTCATTAAAGATGTACGACAAGACAATGTTAACACGAATAGCGTTCTTAAGAGCATCTGTTCTCCTCAATTTGAGAGAGAGATAGATAACCCATTTGATTTTTCATATCACACTTCAAAATTAAATTGCCAGCAACAACAGCAACGCATTCATTTTCTTCAAGAAACAAAGAATTCGACTACCTCAACTCAACTCAGGAATAATGATAGATATTAAGGAACCTTGAGTAACCTTCACCGAGAGAGACTGACAATGAAACGCTATCAACATCAACTCAAGTTTGTAAAAATCCAACCTCATTTTCTGGCTATCATATTTATCTGAAAAAACTTTTTTATGATCATGATCAAGAAGGCTAGGCCCTTTACAACCCCGGTCATTTATCAGAATTTGAATTTTAAAAAAGCAGCTTTCTTTGATCAATCACTATATACACTAGGCTTGCTCGGAAAAATTCCTCTAAGCTCATCATCTCATCACGACGAAGCTACTTTAAAGTGGTAAAAGACGTGACATGCGTGAAATGATCACTATGACTTTTTACTTGCGTTGCGGTCAATCCAAAGAAGAAGCGTGTAGGATGTCATATGTCACTGAAATATTATATTTTTTGTGTGGAAAAAGTGGAAAACTGGTCTACCCATTAGGTGCAATCTCAATCTCAGGAGGGTCTTCCTCATCATCATCAGATTATTATAACTGCTCAAGTTATGCTATATTTTTTTGCACTTTGCCACGCAGACACTACAATCAGTTTTGTTTACTTTTCATTCATGCATCATTAAAGCGTTTTTGCTTTCTCTCGCAATATATTCTTTACCCCCTGCAACAGAACAGAGGACAATGCAAGGGCTGAACCATTCAAGAAACAAGTTTTTCAAATAATGTGTTTCCTTTATTCCTGTAAAAAATATGATGGATTCTTTGTGGCTTATTGCTCTATGAAGGGTGTCTCGTCTAATTCTAATCTTCTTTAAAATCACACCTAATCATGAAGAACTCGTAAAACTATCTTAAGTCATTAACATGATGCCTTATCCCCTTTCATTTTTTCTAAGATCATGAAGAAGATGATGATGGTGGGATTGTGAGTTCTTTAATCTCTTATCTCAAGCTAAGATCTAAAAAATCATCATTCATTTTTTTCATCCTTTTGTGCAAAAAGGTTTGACATAATTCGCCCATTTTATTGTCAACTACTTGTCAGCCTATTTAAATAATATCCTCGCTACTGACTGACTTACCGAATAACTGCACTCACTTGACGGCAACAACAAAAAATGTATGAAAAAACTACTGACATGGTAAAAACCTCACCATATTTGCATAAGAATTTTAAGTATATCGCTAGTTAAGTACCATCATTACACATTACACGCACCTCACACATCAAAAACATATTCCGCTTAAAAATGTCAGTCAACCAGAAAACCATTTTATTTGTAGAATGAATGAATTTCTTCGTCAACTGAACTTTGCAACTTTAATTCAACAAAAGTACTTTGCAAAATTATGCGAATTCGCATAAAAGAAGGAGACCAGAACACACCTCAAAAATTACAAGAATTGAAAACGGAAGAAAAAAAGCCTAATGAAAGACTTGAAAAAATTATTTCTTACAAAATACAGAAATAGTGCCAAACAATTTTAAAAATAAATTATTGCGTCATTCGGTTAAATGAATCCGAAAGAAGTAGAAACCAAGATGAATGAATGTGTGATTTCAGGCGTAAGATATGCAAATGAATGCAGAGTAAATAAGCATGAAAAAATCCGTTCCGATGCAGCTCATGACTTGAATTTGTTTATTCTCCCACTTCATTCATCATTACACGACGATTTTTTTTTGGAAAATTTACTGAATTAAAATGCATATCGGTACTCGAATTAAAAATATTCCTTAGCTAATTTATTCGGAGAAGGAAACTGAAAAGGGTTTGGCTATGGTCCTTGCATGTGCATGCAATACAAAGGTTTTTCACAAATAACGGCGGCATGGCATCTGACAAAGAGCCGGAGACTTTGTTTGGAATAATAAATTTTTGCATAATATTTGGCGAGTCAAATCGCGCTGCAAGGGGGAATGTCTCATGAATATGTTGGCTACTATTCTTAAATTCGTCTCTATTTTTGTGTCTTTTTATACATTTAATAATAGAAGGGAAGATGGGGTGCATGAACATAAAATTAATGGGTTTCAATTTCAACAACTGTTATGTTATGATATTGTATTATGCAAATTGAAAGATCAGATCTCAATGGACTAAGAATTGCGATAATTTCTCATTTCGCACGCATTTTATTTTGAGCCGACAGAAAGTAAAAGAGGATTTTTTATGTATGTTACGTGTGCATTGTATAACTAATATTTTTTCTGGTATTTTGATTACCGGTGAACAATAAAAACTAATCATTAAATGAATTTCTCTTTTCTTTTAACTTTACAGGACAAAGGATAATGTGGCCAAGCCACCATGCAATTTGTATGACGTAAAAAACGCGGAAGGAAGAGGAAACGAAAACAATTCTTCAGAAGAGAGACCCTTCTTTTAAGCCTGTGTTTGTTTCTACAAAAATAAACTTCAGAAGACAGTTACATAGGAACGGAAGAATGAAGCCGCAGAGGGAAAACAAAAACTGTCATTTGCCAATTTTTCTAACATCATCCTCCCCCATCGAAATCGTTGTGTTCGAATTTTTCTCAATCTGAAATGGAAAATGTTGAGGTGTAACAGTATGTCTGTGGGTTTCTCACATTTATTATTACCTCGTTCCCTGTTAATCTGACCGCTTCGCCAAGAAAAGAAGCGGCGCGATAGGACAAATACGGGCTACTAATTTTCATAACAGAAACCTGAGAAAACAATTTCAAAATATCTATAAAGACAAGATGAGGTTATTCAGTCGCCGGAAAGAGTTTCATCTTGATGACCCACGCCTCGTGGGCATGGCTCGACTGAAGACGACTGATGATGGCGATGGAGACTCATCATCAGGAAAAGCTAATGAGGAGTCCCACTCAAAGGGAAAACGCCAAAGCTTTACTACTAATCAACGGAATAGTAGTAATGAAGACGGTGAAGAGGAACTCAGCTTGGATGTCGAGTTGGACGATGATGATGATGATTTAGATGAGGAGGTCGATGATGACTTGATTTCCTCCTTAAACAAAACCACAAAAAGGAGCAGTAGTAGTAGCAGTAGTGCATCGATTGCGAATTCGACAAGCCCAAGCCCACCACAAATGACACAGATTAAAAGAAGCCATTGTGACAGAACTGTCGAAGATAAGAATTTCAAGCAAGGAGTGAAGAGTCTACAGGGAAGTAAGCATGTTCTCATGTACCTTCCTACACTCCAGTGTAATAATGAACATGAAGAGGAGAAAAGAAGTACGGGTTTGATGATGATGACGAGAACAACCCTGAAAAATGACGAGAAACATCATCATCTCCAACAGAATTATCCCAGTTTGTTACGGGACCACCGCGGTACTACCAAACAACGACAACAACAACAGCAGCAGAGTTCAAATGGTTAGTTTGAAATATTATTCATATGCAGAGTTGCAAAAGTAAATTGAAAAATTCCTTCAGTCCTTTTTTAGCAGTGTTGAAATGCGGAATTGGTTCATTCTCATTCATAAAATCTGAGCAAGGAGTTGTAAACGGATTTTTTTCTAGAGAGGGAGAGAGGGTTATATAGCAGTAATCCATGGCAAAAGGAAAGAACTTGATAATTGAGTCAGTAGATTGGGCCTGATTTTTATAGGCCTGCCTTCTTGTTTGCACTTTATAACGAGTAGACTTGTTGGCTGTTTCGAAATGAGTCATACTCACCTGCAATAGGAGAGTAAATATTGCTAAAAAGGATTGTAAGGCAGTCAGTCGGAATTATAAATTGCGATGCAGAACATGAATGAAAGCAATGCATAATTGATGAAGCTGGTTTCTTCGTTCGGAACGGGACAAGTTATGGTCCCTACAAGAAATTGTCATAATCAAAAATGCTTTGTTCCTGGTCTGTACAGTTAGTTATTATAGCGTCTGAGCATTACGAAATGATTTTAAATTGAAAAGGAGACTATGTAATAAACGGAACTTAATAGAATAGAAAGAAATGACAGGAATGCATTTTCTCTCCTCCATTATCCTTTCATCATTTTTGATTGTGTGGGTAACTCGGATGGATATATCAATGCTTTTTTTCTGCAAGCTTTCAAAGCGCCCTGCAATCTTCATTAAAGTTTTCACAACGTCTTGAGTTCTTGTGGTTAACCTAGTTCTGTTAATTAGGAATAAGTGGTTCTCTGCTCCAATCAAGCCTGAAATAATATTTTTCCATTCATTAGCTACCGACGACGAACTAGAGTTTTTGAATTGGTAACGGAAATGGCTCTTGCGGTTGAATCAGGATTGAATGGAATAATACTGACCAGGGCTAAATATAAAAGTGATTGATGAATCAATAGCAATAATCCATTCATTAAAGGGCTGGTATTTTTTTCTCAGAAATTTTTGGTCTGAGTATTATGCAAATTAGGTTAGGAACGGAAGTTCACAATTTTAATTAATTTAAATATTTTATTTTTTGTACAGGACTAAATAATGCCGGTCTGGGGAGCCTGTCAACGTGGGGCCGCCGTGTATCAGTAACCTGGGATACTATAAGACGCGCTGAGTCTACTGAAGCTCTACCAACGACGTGTGGTGTTCTGTCATCCTCAACGTTGAATAGGAAGAAGACACTCCATTTCATAAGTCCTGTTGATGAGGATAATATCGACACTCAATCCTTCATATCTTCCACATCCAGTTCAAAGCTCTCAGAGAAAATGATGGCTGCAAAGGAAAAGTTCAATACTTTAAGGCATGCACACTCAACTTCCAAGCTGAACCTTCAAAAATGCCAACAGGAGAGCAAACCGCAAGCAGCGAGAAAAATTGGACGGGTAGAATCGCTTCGGTTGCTCCTTTCAAAGTCACAAAGTCGGTTGGTGGGGAAGAATTATCCAGTATCGAAAGGCAATCAGAATTCAAAGGTGGATAAAGGGACGGACACCGAGGATTTGGGGGAATCGCTCATTACAAATTCTTCACCCTTTCCCCCTCTCAGTTCGAATGAAACGTTGGATGATGATATTCTGCTTAGTACTGCGCTAGTAAGCAGGAAAAGCTTCCTCCATTCATATACCTCATCCTCATCGACAAGTCACTTGCCAACCTTTGACTCAGACATAGACGACATAATTGAGCGCCCCCGGAGTTATATTGGGCAAAAGGGAGGGAGGAGGTCGTCCCTTGCCTCGGATTTTAGCACTTCTTCCGATGCCTTCCTAATGATGAAGACAACCAGTTGCGAAAATCTGTCGAGCATGATGAACTTGAGCAAAGGAAATAGCGTTCAACAATCACCCAGAAAATATCTCCAGAACTCCTCATCTCAGGGAACACTTCACAAGGTTACTACGGGTACAATGACAAGTCCCTCCTTGAGTTATCAAAACTCAACCTCACCAAACTATTCGAACGGGAATGCGGGCAAAAGATCATCTTTTCCCTACGCTTACATCCGATCGAAGCTGACCGCTTTGCCAGAAGAGCCAAATCCGTCAGCGTTAAGCTCGGCTCCGAAAGTGAAGGTGGAGGACTCGGAAGAGAAACCTTTGAGTGGTTCAGTAAGACAGCAAAAGCCTCCAAGGCGGTCGCTTTCACAGAGGGGCTTCTTCCATAGTATGGGTGACCTTCTGCATAGTCGTTCATCCAGTGTGATTAGCTCCACGACAACGGCTACGGAAGATGATGAGGAGGAAGAGGATGATGATGAGAACGTGCTCATGACAATACCATGTACTTCAAGAAGTACCAATAATTTGACGAAGACTAAAAGTAAAAGTAGTAAAAATAGCAACCGTCCAAAATCCATTTGCACATCCTCCGGTCAACGGGGTTTCGATCCCCTCGCACAAATCAGGCTGGATCTGCTTCATAAAAACCCATCGGACTCAGACAATGACTCATCCTCTGGAAGAGGTGGAGGCTCGCATAGTCCTCAACTGGGTTGGGGTAAGAGGAGCTATTCCATTGGTGACATTTTGACAGAATCAACCAGAAAGGAAAGCACCAGCAGCAGTAGGAGTATTACCGGAAGTAGTACAAATGTTGAAGAAGTAAGCAGTGGTTATGACAGTGACTCCACACGCAATGGACACGAGTCCCCTGGAATATCGAAACACGGCAGTCCAGGTGCTTCCTCCAAATCTACTGAACAATTAGAGTCCGAGTCAGGAATCGGGTCATCGACTTCCACAAGTCCAACCAACTCTGAAGATTCAAAAGATTATGGTCCCATGGCATACGTCACCTTGTCAAGGAAGAAGGAGGGCGGGACTGGTAGCTACTACTACCTCGCGGAGGAGAAGTGTCGACAAATCTTCCGGCTTATCAAATTCAAAATTAAGTGGAGTCAGAACTCTGCCACGAAGTCAAAGTATTTCTTGCATTGTAACAACAATTGGAACTGGAGGGGTAGGGAGCAAGCCGGCATTAGCTCCAAGGAAACGGAGGAAGGGCAGTGTGGATGCTGATATTCCTCGAAGGAGTAGCATAGCCACGGCATGCATACGTACCGGGTCATCGACTTCCACAAGTCCAACCAACTCTGAAGATTCAAAAGATTATGGTCCCATGGCATACGTCACCTTGTCAAGGAAGAAGGAGGGCGGGACTAGCATGCATACGTACCAGTGATGAGGATGACGACGTCGATGAATCCCTGGATGGAGTCTGTACTACTTTTGGTGCTAGAACGAGGGTTATCCTTCCCGCAGAAGGAAGCTCCTTAAATATTGGAAACGTGGAGCAGAAGCATTCTGCTGCGCCCTCCCTTCGACTTCGTAACAAAGTCAGAGAAAGGGAAAGGCCTCGGTCTCAATCTCTGTGTTTATCCATCTTCACCGTTAACTTCGAAAAGGGCCCGACAAAGAAGAGCCTTGGATTTTCCGTGGTTGGGGGAAAGGATTCGCCGAGGGGAAGCATGGGGATCTTCATTAAAAGGATATTTCCCTATGGCCAAGCTAGTGAGGAAGGAAATTTGACGGAGGGTATGCACAAAATTGTCCTGTTCTTTATTGTCTTGAAAAAAAAACTAATGATTTTTTTGTGATTTTTTTATACAGGAGATGAAATTCTTTCTGTGAATGGCCAATCCCTATCTAATGTCACTCACTCGGAGGCTCTGAACATATTCAAGGGAATCAAGAGTGGGGAAGTCACACTGCAAATCGCCAGACGAGAAAAGATTGGAACTGGATATTTGTGAAGTACAAAGGACGCCAC
>JAHZNI010000964.1:0-10605 GCA_027744415.1 Seira ritae
AATCGATTCCTGTTATGCAAATACTCGGCTTTATGGCATGAGTTAAAATCCCATTAACTTTGTCTCCTTGAAAAATATATTGCTTCACTCTTTCTTGATCTGGAAGCTCGTTCGAATCGATTTTCTCATGCTTCATTCCGCAAAAATACCTCAAAAAACAGAAGGCAGCCGGCAGGATGCAATTATTCAATACTGTGCATTTGTGCAATACCAGTACCTTTATTCAGCGAAAACATTTAGCGACATGCCAAAATACTTTTCATACGAAGCAGGTAAAGCAAGTCCCTGTGATTCGCATATTCTCCTCAATCGCGAAAATCAGTTGTAATTGCAAAATTTGCTTCATTTCCTATCAGAACTCAGAACTGATTCAGAGTATATTTTTCATCATTGTGTTGCAAGCATTTTCAAGTCCATGTTTAGTCTTTAGTATTTAACCTAGCGAACACATTTTTCGAACCCCTTTTCGAACTCCTTCCTTCAATGATTTCGTGCATCATACATAAGGTACACTTACATACCTGAACAATATGAATCGAATCATTAACACACATTATGCATCGCAAGGAAACTTGAAGGATTTTTAAAAGCATGTCTGTCTGTATAGATACGCTTCGTAATCTGTAGATGCTACTGCTGCATGCGTGCTTTTGGATTTGGATGCGATGATGTTGTGGCAAATAATAACTCTTGATGAACAACAATAATGCGGTTGAGTTCTCCTTTACCATTTGATCCGGCTCGGCTCCTAGACATTGTTTGCATTTTCTGTAGTACCACTTCACATGTAAAAATTCCTCTCTTGCTCTTTGCCGTGCTTTTTAAAGCTAAGTCTAGTACAGCAAAAGTTCGATATAGTGNTTAAAGCAAAGTCTAGTAATCCGTTCCCATCATGATTCATTGCCAATTTCAAGAGGTATGCAGTGCATTAAAGGTCTGATTCACATTTATAAAATTTTTACTACTGGGATATCCGTCTAAACAAAACATGGACTTCATATTGAAAACACAACACTTGTGAGCTTACCATTTTTCCTTCTTGTGTAGGATTTAACTCAATTTCGATTGAATGCTACATTGCTACAACAACAGCAAAACTACTCTGAATCTCATACATTTTGCAGGAGAAAAAAAAGAGTTTTTCCTGAAGCCAAAGCCGACCAGACCAGAGCTGAGTAAAGTTTAAAGAGGCTTGCGTGTTCTTCGGCTTATGTTGTGTCTATGCATATGATGCATCCAAAGTACGCCGGAGCTTGATTTCATGTTAGAACAACATTGCACGTACATATCCCATTACATGTTTGCAGCAGAAGCATAGCCTAGGCATAACAGGAGCCAACCCTCTAGTCAAAATGTAGTAAGATGTAGGCATTCCTCTGAGATAAATGTTTTTTATCTGCGATAAGCTAAACAGGGAATACTTATTTTCAGACTTTTCTTCAGTCGACAATACTGGGAACGAGAAGGATGTACAAACGTGATAGTTTTATTCCCTCTTTCAAAATAAAATTCCCTTTTTAAGGGAGGTGGAATTCATGTAGAGTGTACTTAATTGAGTGCATCAGTAATATGGCAGTAATATTGTAGTAGCGATGCACATTAATTTTTTTACATTTATATAAAGTGCAGTGAAATAATAGAAATAAATATAGTTCAGCGGATTCATCATAATTTCATTAATAGGGCAGGGATCGTCATCATCATCATTATAAGCTTCAATCTATTCAACACCCCGCTTCACTGTCAGGTATTAAACTATTTTTTTCACTTTTTTATTGCAAAATACAAGTGCATTAGCGATGATTGAACTATAGAGTGAAGAGGTTATGATGGTATGTTGGTTTTACAAAAAAATTACGAGAGGAATTTTTTAACTGGTTTGACTTTAGTTCAAAAGTTACGCTACGCGAGGCGATACTTAAATATGAGCATGAGTATCATGAAACTATGTATGTCATAATTTAGGCGAAGCAAATGAATTAAGGAAGGAGGAACTTAAATCGAGTTTGACTTGTCTTAATCACAATTAAATTAATAAGGGAAGAAAATTATGTTGCTCGAATCGCATTGTCGTGAGATTTTTTGCAAAGTGCTCATTTTATGTTTGTGCTCTCTGACTTGGTTTGTGCTAGTGCGATAATATACTGGTGATGAGTGATGGACGACACTAATAAAGATCAAAAACGCAATAGAAACTCATAATTTGTCATAAAAGTTGAAGAAAAGAGGATTTTTTGACGCAAGCAAAAAAGTCAATGAAATGAGTTGAGAGAATGATCGAGTCATTAAGACGAGTTTGTGGGGTAAATGATTAATCTGAGCAATCAAGCAGTAAAAATTGGTTTGCATTTTTATGTCGTGTCAATAGTGAAAATTAAGGAACGAACAGGATGTGAAAACTTATAGAGCCGACGCCAAACAAGTAAAATTAAAAAGGCGTTGGATTCGTCTCAGGAAAATTACATCTCTGGCGCCTAGTGCTTATCATTGGCCATAATTCTTTTTTGAATGAAGGAAAAAGGAAGGATGCATATAATAATATTGGTCGCCAATTTGTAAAAGATTTTTCGAGAGGTAGGTGACATGATTGATCGTTCGTAACTCTTTCTTCTTTTTAATTGATTGCAATTGCAACAACTGCAACTTCCGATTTGATCTGAGGTGAATTGTGTGAAATTTTTGAACTTTTCAAACCAAAATTAAAAGGAATGTTTGGAGCAGAAGTAGGGCTCCTACCCTTCGTTCGCCGATTTCGATTTTAAATTGACGTTTTGCTTGAAGTAATCAAAAAAAGTGTCTGTTAAAAAGTTTTTTATGTTCATGTTCATGTCAAACAAAACACAAGTTTTTAATTTTCGTAAAACTAGAATACAGAATAGGTATGAAAATGAAAAAATGTGCAACATGGGTTTCACTGTTGCAGCTGAAGACATAAAATTTCTGGCAAAAAAACATTTTTTCGCCATTAATCAGAACAGGAAGCTTTTGTCATGTAGCAGGTTACACAAATCATAAATTATTTAGGAATTAGGAATAGGCAACGTTATCTTAATTTCATTTTTTCATGTTCGGTGAGCCCTTGGTTTAGTTAGCTGTATTTATTTGTTTCCTTTTGCCCATTTTATAAATAATAGATTAATAATACTTCATGTATTAAAGACAGCTACGCCTTCAGCTATTTTAATCTTTTACGTGAAAATGTCGCTGAGACAAGGAAATATTCCAGGAAATCATTTACAAATTACAAAGTGGGTCTGGTCTATTATATTCCGGAGACTGCTTGCTGGATTTGACAAGTCATTTCCGGAGTTCAAAGGCCTATGTAACCTTCTATTGAAAGCCGACTACGGACGGCCGAAGTCGATAATTGACATTTCGTTTCGTCTCAAATTCAAGCCAAAGCAATAGAATTATTTCAATTATATTTTAATTATACTTTTATATCTCCAATAGATGACTAAGCTGCCTGTGGAGAAGTTATTGAACAGTTGAATTTACTAAAGTGCATTTAATGCAATTTTGCGTGATTCTACAGTTTCTTGAAATATGATTTTAAAAGCTCGAGCGTACTTAGCTCAATCGTATTCTATCATTTAATAGCTTCTTACACTAAGTGCATCACTACCGTCTGTATTTGAGTTATCTTAATTATCCCTTTCAATTCATTTTATTTTGAGGAAATCCTACATCCTGAGACTGACCTTAGAATTGTTTCCTCGTCATCATTTCAATTACATGCAATCTTGTAACAGTGTTTGTGGTCCAGTGGTTTGGATACGCACATTATTATACGTACTTAAAATTCTCACTGAGCACTTGAAACGATGAGTCATTCATGAATCCGTAAATTAATCTTTTTTTTCAATTAATATTACACCACGCCGGTAATCCCATGAAATAAGTATTATTGGCACAAAAAATGGAAATGGAAGTTGATCAGTCAACCGAAAACTAATAAATGCGAAATTAATCTCAGAAATATATTCTTGCAAAATAAGCCCACTCATTTCCGCACGCAAACATAAAGGGTCGTGATTCGTTTTTTACTTTTGTTTAAAATGACTATTCGCTCATCGCCCAAAATTTCCCATAAATTTCTTAATACGACAGATAAGGATCAGTGATCAAGCTTATTAAATTCATTCCTTTCAACATCATTATTTACTGGCTGAAAGTGCGAAGAAGTGAGTCTTTAGGCCTTACATGACTCGCCATTACGAGAACGATTCATCATCAATCAGACGTGTTAATGACACCTTGATCTGTTCGAAAGGGATGCCATTATTCATCCAATCCAATCCGTTCTGACTATTTAACAGTGTGCGGTCAACTAGTCCAAAACATAAAAGCTTGTGGGATTGGAATGGATTTATTAAGCGATATGCGCGCTTTATCATTCACGAGGAGACTAACGCCTTTCCTCAACATCCAAAAAGGTTACCTTAAAGTATTTTCCCGAAGGGCCTACATGTTCACTCTGAGCTTATCGGTGAGTTGTACGAAAAATCTTCCAAAAAATGTAGGTTTGCCCAATTGCCCGAAATTCTTTCAAAGAGTTTTGAGGTGACGTACCTACTCTAAAAATAAGAAGTGTAACGAAAGGAGGAGGTGAACATGCAATGCATATTATCTATATTATGGAGGTACCTACCAGTGGTGCCCTGTGCATATTTCGCATTTTTATTGTTATGATTAAGGAAATAATTTTTTATAGAAAGGAGGAGGTGAACATGCAATGCATATTATCTATATTATGGAGGTACCTACCAGTGGTGCCCTGTGCATATTTCGCATTTTTATTGTTATGATTAAGGAAATATTTTTTTATAATTCGCTGCAATTTTTTGGGCGTTCACTAACATGACTCTCTGTTTACATTTGTGATGCTCGTGGTTAATTCACGTATATATTAAAAATATATAATTTTGCGTCTTGTGACTCTGTCTTTCTCAGTCAGCCTGCATCAGTCGTATTCCCATTTATTGTTTTTGAATGAGTTGTACGAAATGATAAGCGAAGTAAGCAGTTAGTTATAGGACAAAATGGTAAAAAAAGAGGCAGAGATACCCTTATTTTCAGTGATAATGATGGAGGTTGATGGAAATAAAAGAGGCAATCAAAATAAGAGTAAAAAAATTGCATATAATGTCGCCCTTACAGACACTCTCTGGCCAATTTTTGGCTGCTCTTGTTTCCGCTGATTGTCATGCCATAATGATCCTTTAAGGCTGAGCGAGAGTGTGTGTCGTGTGTGGTGGTGGTACAGTATTCAGAGGACTAGAAGTACATGCGCAATTATAATTTTTTTCTTATGATGGCGATGGCGCATGTATAAAGCACAAATTGCAAAAGAAGGGAGAAGGATTGCGATTATATAATTCTTCATTAAAATATGGCAAGCTAAAGCTATTTTTATAAACTTAGACTATCGCCGTTATATATTCATATTTAGAAATTAGAAGGAATTTTTTGAGGGTCTCCTTATATTCACGGTTTAGTAGCCCTTCAGCTAAAGAATAGGTGCCTAAATGGAGTTCAGTTCAGTGTAGGTATTGTGCCGCAGCCGCATTTATACATCTATTCTTTTCATATTTATGCGGCTGGTTTGCCATCGTATAATGATGATGATCATTATCAACTTTCAAGACAACTTTATTTGGTCATCACTTCGCAATCAGAAAAGATCATCGATGAAACTGAGTATATGTAGAAGAAAAATATAACATTTCCAAATATAATAAGTGCTTAATGATCATAGGTCAGAGGTAAAATAAATTGTGAGATTTTTCAGTGTACCTATGACTCACGCTCACAGTTCACGCATGATTTTTAATGGCAAGCACATATTCTCGATCAGTAGTAGTAAATTACTCATGTGAAGTAGTAGTAGTAATAGTAGCAGCCGCAGTTTTGTTCACGCAAGCAAATGCACCCACCGATGCAAACAGATCAAGAGAGATGATGATGATCAAATTAAAAGATTAAGACTCAGGGAGGTGATTACTCATACAGACTTAAGCCTAAAATATCATAAGAAGATAGTTTTGAAGAGATAATGAGTTGTTATATATGAGGAGGGCGAACAAAGCAAAAGGTAAAACAGATAAGTCAGAATGAAGGACGGATATTATGATAGGATAGATATACCTAGGCTCAATCGAAAGAAGCAGGATGATAGGATAAATACATTTGGATTTGAGGAATGATGATGAAATTCAATTCAACTCTTAAAAAAACTTGAATAATGAAGAAACTATAATTATCCTCTTTTATTGTTAGATCAGTAGCATTCCAAACTAAAGAGGGAGAAGATGTGTGTAATGCCTTATTCTTGTTCTCAAAATTGCAGATCAAATCAAGTTGCAAAAAGTCAAGTCCTTTAAAGCCTATTATTCTTCATTTTATAACGGGTTAAAAACACGCGCTAACCTTTTAAGCTGACAAATGTGAAGTTGGATACATGCTGTAAAGATTAAAGTGGAGGGAACAGCTAGTACATCTATTAAAGTGATCTGTGGTGGCGGTGTTGGAGGTGGCAGTGAATTCCATGCATAAATTAGGCAATCTTTTGTGGAAATTAAAAAAGGTAAAAATTACTATAATTTGGAGTCATCTCACGTACGAAATAATATTTTTTGTGGTTCATGTCATGACTTGTGTTATGCCCATTGTGTCACTTCACTTCAGGTCGAAATCAAGATGTCCATGTCCATGTTGTGTTGGGATATTTTATTGCGACTATTCTCCTAATTGTAGTCTTTAGTTTCATATCTGAGTTCGAGTGGGCTTGATATAAGTTTGCAGGCGTATCTGTAAGAAAATCCATGAGATTTTTTTTGTTCATATTCAAATGGAGGCATGCCGCTGTGCCATGTTTGTTTGTCATTGAAGGTTCATAGACACAATCAGAGTAAGTTAGGGCTGAATAGGTGTGTTCCGCCATCAGTCACAGTCAAGTGTTTGTGCATAGCCATAAGCTGTAGCTAAAAAGTCAATCAAAATCAAAATGAAGACTGGCCCTGCAATAAAACAGTGCAACGTACGACATGTTCGAAGAACAAGTGGATCATGAAATTGAATATTTTTTCAAGGAGAGGCGATAGTATTCATAAAGAAGCAATGCAAAAAAAGTGCATCTGATGAAGGACTTTTGTGAGACGGACAGCAGCAGCGACTTCGGCATTTTATTGATCTCTTTCATTTGACTTTGTGCAATCACTCATTATTAGCTAAAGGTCATGTAGGTACATAATATTTTAATTAAATGACAAAAACATGTGGTAGCAAGCAGAGGGTGGAATTTATGAGGTGAAATGAACATTAAAGCTTCATTTTCAATGCTAAGGCGGAAACCTGCTCTTAGCAAAAGTTTCGTGCTATCCACCCATCTTGAAAAGCACATTTCTATTTGGCAAAATGCGGATATGAAAAGATGGAATTTTTAATGGGGAAAATGATATGTCCCTCCTGTACTCTGTACTATAATTATGAATTTTAATTTATTATTGCCGATACGTAATACATTAGAACATTGATGCATTGCACGCATGCATTTTTTGTGAACTGCATTATGCACAAGGATCGAACAACACTGCGGGGAAAATTACTTTGGGTGTGTTTCCTTTAAAAAAAGATCTGCTAAAATTGAAAACCTTGACTGAGGCTTTATGCAGATTCTTTTGGCAAGGGCTTGAACTAGTGTCACCGCGCAAGAAAAAGGTTGACAAGATCTAACGATGACAAAAAAGCTGTCAAGAAATGTCCAACGTCAAGTTAGAAGCGGAACAAACGGATATATTTATTATAAATTGGCTTTTATAAACAAGGATAAGCAACGAAACCTTTTGCAGGATATCGTACTGTCCTGGGAAATAGCAAGCGGATAGATAATATTGTGACAATACAAGAATAATGCATGATATCTATTTCTTTTTGTAAAAACATCACTTGAATTCTAGTTAAACGGAGCCATTTGGAAAAATTCTATCTTATGGACTACCTACTACATGCAAAATTTAAGCAATGTATTGTAACACCTTTCGAAACATGTACAATTTAGTACTTTGGGTCGTATTTTTACCATAATATTCTGACTTTCAGTATTGCACCCAACTTCAGCAATCAATTTGTTTACAGGGAGTCATATAAATGTCTCTTTCAATTTCATTCCCAGTTTGCCTCAAGCTGACAACAACTTTTTCTCAACTTTTCAACATCATTTTTGACTTATTGAACAATCAATTTCAACTGTTTTGTGACTTATTTCTAACCTCTTCTTCTTCTTGCACACACGCAACTCTCTAGTTGGCATGTCTCGTAAGGGGTCATCGATTGACATTGTAAAAAATCTTGTTTTATGGCATGCATTTAAAATTTGCATATTCTCTGCATACAAAGAGTCTTCTTCGAAGCTTTGATCACATCCGAGCCAACAAACACCAACAATGTACCATGTACGCATAATTATTATTAAGAGCGAACAGTGAGTAAAGTACATTTTATGCATAAACGAAATCTCATCGACATCTCCATTTACTCCTTTGCCATTATTATTATGATATGATTCATCGTCATCTTTTACTTCTCTCCTCTCAATTTCGTCTCTATCTACTCTGCTGTAGCAGATCATTCATGCATTTTGCATTTCACACGTTCGTCCATTTCATTTACAACGCTTCCATACTTCAAAATGTTGCGTTGTTGCAACAAAAGAAAGAACACAGGTATTCATGCCAAACGCAAACATTCAGTGACCCCGTCAGTCAGTCAAACATTTTCTATCAGACTTTTCACAACAATGCATGGCCAAAATGCATATTATGCGCATACTTCATAGCCTAAAAAATACACATATCCATTCAATTTCATCTTGCTTTTCAGTTGCAAACAATGTAACTTAACACAAGTTAACTACGCTGTACTTGTACTTGCATGAGCACATCAGGAATATTTTTGCTTAAATTATAGTTTTAACAATTCATATTTTAATGTGTTTCCCCTACAGAAGATACGTCACAAACAAAGTTTGGATGTTCGTGAATTGTACGAGTGAAGAAGTTGACTTTGAGAGGAGCACAGCACAAGCCAAGCCATCATTTTTTTGACGAGAATGTCAGCGGAATTCGGAACTAAGTCCGTTTCAGCCTGTAAGTCCACTCTAGTCCATCACACTTTTAATAACTTAAAAAATGCAATCTATCTCATTCCTCCCTCTCTCATTCTCTGCATGAAACGAATCTTAATCCCGCAATAATGATAATCTCACATTTTTGCATAGACTTAAGCCTACAGATAATAATCACGATAGTGCAATCAAGCTAACAAGATAGATCCATGGTGTGATCATCAGCAATCAATTCTAATCTTTATAAAAAATCTGCGCGATTATCATGTGATCACAGTGAACTAAGTTTTTTTTTGAAAACCTAGCCTTTAATTTTAAATTTTGTAGGCGTCCTTAATGGAAAAAAATTTGTATTAAAGCAAGCATAATAGCCGCAACAGATATACATATTCCCATTGGACATTGATTAAGTGACCTCGCCATTTTCAGACCTGCTTCAGCGAAATGATCGTCTCTTTTTTCGTGATACGATAACAATTTAATTCTGATGATGATAATGATGCATGAACAAGTCAGTTGAGTATAAAAAATTGTTCTAATGTGTTGTATGTCGGACATAAGTGTAGCCACTACGGCTAATATCCTAGAAATCCCTACCACTAACACTATGCTATCCCATTCTCAGAAAAAAACTGATGATGAACATTGCAATTGCTTATTTTTTCGCAGAGATCAGGTCCACTTCGTCAACAGCATTCGGCTTTCGACTGTGAGAACAACGACGAGCAAGTGCAAGCGAACTCGCCTCGCTATCACAATCACAGCCAAGCCACAGTTCATCTCAGGATTTAGGGAAGAGAGGAGAAACAGGAGAAGAGCGGTCCTACAATTTTCTTCCTTGTTTCTGCTACAAAAATCCTTTCAAGCGATCAAGCGACTATACACACTCATGAGCTTACAACAACCTAAATCATCTCAAATTAGACGCTAGACAAACTGGATTTTCTGAAAATCTCCGAAAAGCTTCAAAAGAGCTGTACAAAACTGAAAAGAGGGACTCAAAATCCTTTCTACTCAACAAAGTTGGATTTGTTTTAATGTGGTTATATATCTAATTCATATAATTACGTGAAATTACAGTATTTGACTGTGTGTAGGTCAAGTTGATTCAGAAGCTTAAAAGATTTCAGACTGTGTAAGTGTTTTTAGCTGTCAAAGAGCACCCAAGCTTGTCAATATTATGCAAAGGAGGTGTCGGTCGAGGAGGAATCAGTGCAGTGTGTGATCCTTTTTCATACAAACACACTTGCGTATCACGCCAAGAATAATACTGAATGAATCAGACTTGATAAAAAAGAACTTGCCTTGGTGTCATAATATATTTTGATACGGCATAGATTTTTCACGATTATTGGTTTGAGAGCAAAAACAAATAGAATTGCATCAGTTTTCTTCGATTCAATGGCAATGCCACATTACAAAATAGGAGCAATACAATTACGACAGCAAGTTGAAATCGATTAGATAACTCGAATCGAATT
>JAHZNI010000965.1:0-11371 GCA_027744415.1 Seira ritae
TTTGTGTGTGAACGTCTTTTCTCCCAAAAAATATTTTCTTTAACAAAAGTTTCAGCGTGACGAGGGATCCAATCTCTTTGATTTGAATAGAGTAATTTTTTTAAATCTAAGAAAAGAATGTGGAGCTAAGTATAATATGTATATTCAAAGATGTACACGCAAGACACATGTAATCGTACAAGTTTATAAATAATGCTTAGAGGACTTCGACTTCTCCTTGAAACCTGGGAGAAAGTAGGCCACCGCCACATTTTGTTTTATAGCCGTGATTTTCTGGAATGTTCAAGGAGAAAAGCGTTCCCCAGATTTTAGGAAAAGTGCTTCTCCATTTTCTTGTGGGGATCGTAAAAAATGAATCTGTCTCTATTTCTGACTGTCCAGAAATATCAACAGACATGTCAAATGGAAAAGCACTTTTGTTTTTACTTTCACATACATTCCATGGAATGGGACACGAGAACTAAAAGTCTCCTTTACTACTACAGCATATCTATTACGCTGATTCTAGCATAAATCACTTGCTCCAGTTTTCTCAAAATTGACCCCAGTGAGGAGAGTGCCACACCACCAATGAAAAAAGAGAAAGGGGTAACATCTAGCCAACACCGTAATGGATGCGGTTGGAGAGACGGTGATTCGGAGCGGGTTTATTTTATGACACATCAAACGCTTTTGAGAAAAGGAATCTTTATTGCTTCATCAAAAGTCAGTCTACCAATCAGACTTCCAGGAATGATGGAAAGATTTGCTTTATATTACATAATATTGCGTTGCGGTGTGTGTACCTTTTAGGCTTATGAGACTTCATATTTTTTGCAAAGCAAACTCAAAAACTTCCTTATGGACTAACATAAAAACTCGGAAGGATTTCTCCATTCTGTGTAATTTCATTAGACCAAAATGAGATAAGACCAAACTTACTTTTTTCTCTTCCGGATTAACCACCACGGAAGCGTCTTCCTTCTGCTCATCTTCTGCTATCACAAACTGTCCCTTTTGAAACAACTCAAGTTCTTGCTTCTCCACATCCGGCTTCAGTCGTTTATTCTTTATCAAAATCTTGCGTTTCAGTGCACACGGAGGCGGAAGCGGAACTCCCGGTTCGAGCTGCGTTATATAAGAGGATAAAATATTTTCCTTGATTATTGAGAAGGGACTAAAACAACAAGCAAGAAAAGCCATTATGAATTTATTTTATGGAAAGGACAATGATCACTTCATATCTAGTTTTCTTCTTAATCGGCAAAATATGCATAGCCCAAACAAGTTGTATGCAAACTTTCACTTTTTTACTAGAAAAGTCTTGACATTATATTTAATGCGTAAAAGTTATAAACGCCCATGCGAAGCATTTTATTTCAACTTGGCAGTTGATATGATGTAGAAAAAAAGGCATTGCCGGCCCGCCTACTTATAACATCGTTGGTTCGCTCCGCTGAGATGAAAAAAAAGATGCAAACGTCGCAATACGCTGACCTAAATATAGCGTGCCAAACTTTCATCATCTTTTTCCTTTCTCATTTAATGCGAAAAAGAAATTGTTGTTCGCCCTGGGCTTGAGGAAGAGCAAGACATGATTCTAGGAAACAAAAGTCCCTTTCATTTCTTTAGAATGAGTACTTTTCATTATTAGGAAATGGCTTTATGGGAGTGTTTAATATCACAGTTTATTAGATGGATGGGTCACATGGAATTTTTTGTACATTAATGCACTTGTAGCAAACTCAAAACTTTTCTTTAGGACACCAGTAGCGGTACTTTTCAGAATTATTTGCATGGAAAGGATGCTACTGAAAATCGTAGTTCGAGTTCATGGGAACATTGGAAGAATGCAATATTGGGGAAGAAAATTGTTATAAGAGTTAGAGACACAAGAGAGAAAGTAATCTCTAGACAAAACTGTTTCAAGGAAAAAGAGAGAAAAAAAATGAGAATAAAAAAGAGGGATAATAGCTTTTTGCTCACTTTTGGTATCAAAGTCTAAAGTCTACAGCAAATTTTTCTCCCCTCTTGCTTCTCCTCCTATGTTAAAACCGGTGAATAGCGGTGGTGGTTATAAGGCTTGGTGAGACTAAATCCGTTACTTTACTCTCTTTTCTTTTGTGGTAGTTAAGGAAAAATTATTTTATAAAGGAATTTTTTTCTTCATCTAATGTAGCTCTGAGTGACTACTCGTCCTGTTAAACAAACGGAGGTAAATTGTGGAGCATACCTAGATAACGTAATAATGTACATATATGCATGTATATCTCCCTACTTCACGTAAATATTTGCTCAGCATTTTCAATTTAATAAGAAGTTTATTTCGGAGCGGATGGATTTTGTGGAAAGTGGCAACAAATGAGATAGCAAAGGATGAGCGGAGAACAAACATTAGGTACTAGACTATTCCGGAGATAGCGGACATCCTCTGATGAAGACATGTTAGGGATGAAATCCAACGCTAGACTTTTGAGTGGTTTTGTGGTTGGCGCTTCATTACCCATTCAAATTCGTGTTTTTATGCTGAAACTTTCCCTCCTACTTCAAATTCCTTGTATAATTCAAATTCCATAGACCAATGTATAGTCCAATTCAAATTTTTAAATACCTACTCACAACTATGGAGCTTTCGTTCAAATGGGAGGCAAAGTAGTCCCTTTAATGTAGATGATTTCTGAAAATGGAGGTAGAAAATATTGCACGCATATATTCCATTCAAGAGAAATCAAATTAAAATTTACTAAAGGGCTACTTCACTTCATTTAAGACCTTAAGACCCATAATAGACGACATTATTACTATTACCATTATGCAAAGTGATTATGCATTATTATATTCGATGAGAACATTTACTGATTATAAATATTTATTAGGACCTATTTCGAACTTTCTCCTAGTATTTTCATTAGTGTGTCAGGAAGCTTGTACTGCCATCCCTTTAAGTTTTCTGAAAATAGTTTACTTACCCTCATTTGTTGAATTTACTGTTAATAATTACGATGAGTTCTAGACTACCGTCCTATTTCGAAACAATAAACCTTCATTTTCCCCTGAAAAAAACTGAGGCCAAGTCGTAATTACATCACGTGAATAGAGCTCTGGCATCATGCCCACTCCTTCCGTTCCTTTCCCTGGCTTTCACTTCATCGGTGAAAACAAAGAACATAGATAGATGAGCATGCATGCCAGCCAAGCAACTGTTACTGCCACTGATTTAACGTTTTTTTTGCGTTGTTCATTTGACCTTATTGTGCCTTTCTTTATCAGCCAAACTGAAAGTTGTTGCTCAACATCGTAACTTTCTCCATAAACCCAATCTAAGCTTGACGTTGATGAGTAACACGGTAGAAAAAAATAGTGGAAATAATGTTATCACTCTAATAAAGATAATGCGTTTATGCCTCACAGCTAAATATACACTTAGCAAAACAAAGTCAGAGACGAGCGAGGGCGAGGAGGAGACTACAATGGCCATTGCATATTATTATAGCATTAGTCCTGTCTATTTGTCTGTCAGTGGAAAAGCGTATCGTCTAAAAGTGTCACTTCTTTACCTTCCTTTCATGCAAACATGAAGCGGAATGACACTGGATAAAATTGTTATTAGACTTGCTTCATTCCCTTTGTTATCATGTTGTTATCAGCAGGAATATCACTTATCTCATTTCAACTGACTCACCTCCAGCCATATATCCAACTCACCTTCAGAGAAGGAAGATAGAATAGACGGATATCGAATTATGCATGAAATGTATTTTTTAACAAAAAAAAAACAGGGTATGTTGACATGCTTGTTTTTCGTGTGGTGCCTGGAATGGAAGCATCTCTTTTCGTTACTTTCAAAAAAATATGACAACGACCACAACACCAAGCCACCACCACCACCATCACCATCATCATTAGAATTTTTACTACCAACATCGCGACTATTTACATGTCAGGTAAAAAAACAGGCATCCCTATCTACATTATGTATCTAGTATCTACAGCTACATAAACACATACATGTTTTCATAAAACCTAACGCAGACAGTTTTGCTAACGATATGTAGATTTTTTTATTTTGTTTACACAGAGATAAAGAATACATCAGCGTAATGGAATCATTCAAGTAAATTGTGGTTGTTGTTCTTACCTTAAACAGAATTTCCGTACACATTGCTCTCCCGTGGGTAATGATGGCTGTAAGTTATAATTTACTTGATGAGCAGAAATACATACATATGCATACATTTCCATGCTGTGTTGTGACTGAAGCTAAATATTATTTTCCGCTCATTTCATTGCTTTTTCAACGAGTCTTGTTTATCCTCGCAAAAAAATTAGGAAATTAAGAAAATTAAAAAATAATACTTACGTTCTCCATCAGGTCCATCCCAGCAGTCCAACTCCACGCACCTGAGGCGTAAAAATGTTATTTCCATAAGATTTTCGTACTATACATATACATCATTAACTTCAATTTGGGATAATTTGATGCAACAAAAATTATGATGGACTTTACTGAAGATAGTCATGCATGAGAAATGCTTCTAGCCGGTTAGAACAGAAAAAAAGAGATGGGTTTATGCAAATATCTTTTAGCTCGACTTGATGCAAGACTTCCACTGGCATTTTAAATCGGTATTGCTCTGATACGGAGCTACCTAAGAGAAGTCTCTAAGCCCGAAGGTCGCATGAAACATCACTTAAAAGCACCTCATTCTTTTACGATTAGACACACGGGGAATAATACCAACGTCTCTCGTCTCTCATGTCGAAATTCTAAGAAATGAAAATGAGAGAGATCATATTTTTCCTCTTCATTCGTACAACCTTTTAGCCACCAAAAATGCCTGTCTCTCTTGAGGCATTATTTTACTACATATGAGATAGGCATATCAGAAGGTACTCTAAATCGTAATCACCGTCATACCTACTTACTCCTGAGAAACCTCTCAAACTTTAGATCCATTCATCTGAAAAAAATAAAACCTTTTACTTCCCGGGAAGAAAGGAGACTCTCTCGGGCGGGGATTATGTGAAAAAAAGTAAATCCATGTCCCATCTATTCTTTGCGTCACTGCTTTAAAATATGTCGTGTTCTACGAATACATGAGAATTTATATGGCTATACTCGCGTAGAGGAAACATTTAATGCTTTTAAGCCCACGCTTTCACGTGTCCCACGTAGTTCTATTCACTTTTCACTCGCTTTCCCTCGTGTCTATTAAACTCAACAGATTTCTTTGGAATCACAGTGAAGTACAGAAAAATTAAAAAGGCCCTCGCACTAATTAAAACTTCATAGGGTCATTTTAAAGCAGCTAAATTGTTAAATATGTATTTAATAGTAAACTGGCTAGACTATGAAAAAACTAGTAAAGTTCAAAAGCAAGTTACGAGATTCAAAATTGATGAACTTACCGGCATCCACTCAAAAGACATTGTCGGTACATTTCAACTGACGATTTTCCTGCAAAGAGAAAATTATCATTGGAAGGTTTAACGTTTAAACTTGTTGCTGATAAAAAGGCAAAGACATTAAAGCTGTAGTTGTAACCTCCAAATTGCCTCCCGCTCAGGTACGTATTATGAGAGGAGTTGATATAATAGTGAGAAAGCGGTTGGTCCATCTCCATGTAAATATCCAGTCTATCAAGAAACACGGGAGCATTCTCATCCGACATAAGGTAACGAATCAGTCCATCCTTTCATGATAAAAATGTAAGTTGTACTTACGATTGTGAGACTACTTTTTAACCTAAAACCACTTATCATGAATATATGTAGGTCTTACCTTTGAGATTCGGTTTTGAGCCTTGTTATCTTCGTTAGGCTCATAATTTTGAATGATTTCACTTGCTCTCTTCTCATTGTAAAGTGGATACAATATCTCATTTAGCCGAGGATCCCTCTGCTTCTCATTCAAGAATTCTATAAATTGCTTTACGTCTATGTAATCCCCCTTCCCTTTCGCACTGGAAACGAATACAAAGAAGAAAAAATAATGATGAGATGATTACTAGTATTTCAAAAAAAACTGGGAATTCGTTTTACTGGGAAATCTCATCAAAAATTAGAAGTAAAATCGCTTTTATCACGATTAAATTTTCCACGAACAAATGCGCATCATAAGAAAAGTCCGTGTCTGTGACTTTAACTACATGCTACAATTTACTGGGAAAACTTCATGGACTTGTCCTTGATGAACTTAATTTCGACATTCGCATTCGTCGACAAATTCAGGAGGAGCAAACAAGATTCTCATGTTACTTTTGATAATAATGAAAGATTAGCTTGAGAGGGAAAGACGGTAAGCCTCATCAAGCGTCATTTTACACAGGAGTATTGAATTCACAAAAGGAAAAACTTGCTGAGGGTTCTGGAGTACGTTCGTTTCGAACTTCTAATTTCAGAATTTTAAAAATGAATTCTTCATAATAACCCTGAGTCATAAACTAGATACGTCTTCAATGTCATACATTACATGGAAAGGCAAAACAGAAATTGATGACAGTGCAGTGGCGTGTAGCGTGATGATGCACTTACATTGACTGGAAGAGCTCTTCTATGTCGTTCCTCGGGCAGATCTTGTGAGTAGAGGGTAACGAATTTTTCAAACGTGAAATCACTAGGCTCAATCACATCATTCTATGAAAGACAAAAAACGGCCAGTTAAATATTTAATACCATGGTTACCAATTAGACTAGATCATTAAAGACTTGAAAGAAAAGGAAAACTTAGAGAAAGGAAACTTCCACAGGAAAGTGAAATTTTTTTAAATCATTAATGATCGTAACTGATAGGAAATATTAGCAAATCATAATCACATTTTTTCGCAAGAAAATGATTAATTTCATCTCAAATTTCGTTACCTTATCACTCGGTAGCTCAAGTTCTGCGAGACATTGGTACACAAACTTTTCCGTTTTCCCAGAGGCGAAAGTCCGAGCAATAACTTTCACTGGTACTTTTCCATTAGGAGCTGTCAGAAAACCTAACCTCATCCAACTAAAAAAGAGAATAGCAAAAATTTTATTAGATTAAAATTATTCTAACTTTCTTCCTGCTGAAACAAGCAAGTTGAATGTCTTCATCATTTCAAAAACAAGTTTTGGTGCAGCAACAGAATTTGGTAATCTTAAGAGCTTCAAAATATTAAAAAAAGGAAGAGGAAGGCTTTTAAAATGATTAGGTTCTGGATTCACATATAAATTAACAATTTGTTTAAATATCAAACGAGCATGACGAGTATAAATTCGAAAGCAATAATTTCGCCGAGCTACAACCATCCATAGTCAATTATTTAACTTAGGAATAGTGGCAATTTTCTAAATAAAAAGCACATTTTTACCCTAATCAGCTTACAAAACACAGAACTGAAACACAAATTTGTCGATGAAACACAAATTAGTATTAATTTAAACGATCTACAAATAAATACGTGAAAGTGAAACTTACTCAGCAACAGAGCAAGAAATTCAAAGTACCTTAAACTGCATACTGCTTTGCTATTTCTTTCACTAAAAGCAAGCTTATGATTATTCCATGAAATAGAGCACAAAGCAATAGAATCAGAGTCCAAAAAAGGACCTTGAATCTCCCACTCCGATTCTCGCGAGGAAACCTATTTTGGCAAAGCTTCCCTAACTTTGAGAATCAATGGAGTTGCTGAAGCTCGTGGATCCGATAATGGAAAATATATTTACTGGAGAATTAAATTACGTGGAATAGCGATAATTACACGATCTGAAAAGAAACTGAGGATCAAACAGCCTAAGCTCATCGGGCTCGCAGTCGCAAGCAGCGTCAACAGAATAAAAATGGAGTTCTTGCAATCGTCCGATACAAGGCATTAAGTAGGACTATTGCATGGAAGAGCTTTCACGAAAGCAAAGCAATCTTTTCAAAATGCTTTCACCAAACCCAACTAAGCTTTTACATGCTTTTATGAAGATTGCATTGCTGTAAGCTTATGAAGTTCTATTTATGAGAATACAAGCATTACCAATTTTCGTTTGTTTATGCAAATTATGATATTTATACGGCCAAGGCTATATTTAGGTCGCATTTTCAAGTAAAGAACGACATTTTAAAACAGGAATTAATATAAAAGTGCGGAATAAGCAAGGGCATGGCTTATGTTTATAGTGGTTTCAGAGTAGAATAAACATCGCAAAATACTCTACTCTTGTGCATCCTATTTACCCCGAATCCCGAGTTCGCAATAATTATTGTTTTCAAAAGTAGTAGATATTCGATCATACAGAGGAAGTGCTAGCTCTCCATATTATCGTTACGTTATACTGCCTTGGCAATCGAGTCAATGAGCTAATATTTACTCTCCTTCATTACACCACGAATGGAGATGGTAATGAATTCTTTCAACAGACACGTATTGACGTTAACATCGTTAAAACCGCTGAACTATGACATGGTGGGGTATTTCCCCACAAAGTTTTCCTCTTTAGGCCTTTAAACCGAAGCCGAAGTACCTAGAAAAAAACACTTATGCACGCGCTGGATCTTCCATGAAATGAGTGCAATACATCTATGTGCATAAATATTAGGACTGAAGGGTTTATTATGCCTTCAATTAGCAACGTATGCTAGGCTTAATAGAAGGAATTCATAGAGCTAAGAAAATCTACCGTTTAAATTGTACCAAAGATATAGTAAACTAGGAAACCCCTGTAATTTATTTCCAGGGATACTGCCTGACAAATTATTCATGGGCACGGGAACGGAAGGGAAAGGAGGAAAAGTTCATATACAATGAAAATTTTCAAGGTAATTTTTCAACGAGTAAAAATGATCCTTCGAACCCCATCCACATCACCCCACGTCTTACTTTTCTGAACGTAACAAAGTTTAACAATGCTAGTTCAGCCACCTATTTAATACTTAATAACATGAGGCTAATTTTTCCCCGTTTGCATGACAAGCCGCCGCCGCCGCGCTGCCAGTTCCCGTATTTTCCTTTTTTTCTTCAGTAATATAATAGAGAAAGGAAAGATGCATGAGGGCAACTAACCCGAAAGAGGGATTTCTAACAAGAACTTTTAACATGTGTCCAAAAACTCATAAAGCGGACACAAGTCAGCAATTTGTTCCGTTATAAGTGCTCCATATTGTTAGGCAATGTGTCTTTATTATTACTTAGCAAAGGAGAGCTTCACTTTCTCTCTTCGTCCTGCCTGCCTCCTTGCTCATTCTTGCAAATTCAGCTACATATACAACTCCATTTGTGTAGCAATATTCGCATTACCCACGGCCATTCCTGTTCAAAAGAAGTTTCTTCAAATTGGAATTTATATGAGGCACGTACCCCGTGTTCTACTTGTAGAATCCAAACTTTCATCGCATTGCCTAACACCCTCCCAACAAAGTAAGTGGAAACACTTAGCAAAAAAAGTAAAATAAAAAAGATGGAGATAAGGCATAATGGAGCATAATACTACATAGAAGTATGTGCCTGAAAAAACTTTCCATGCGCTTCGTATCAGCATTTTTTTGTGAGACACGTACATAGTCCAAGCACGATATTAAAGTTACCGTTTGCCTTCCAACATTTCATCTCTGATTAAGAACACACAATGCAAGCCTATATATGTTTGAATGTAGTACTCTCAGTGAATAAATTAGAAATGGGAGTGTAAAAAGAACGGAAATTGATGAATAATAAAGAAATCTCGCAGAAGAAAAATTGTTTTGTCCCACTCGCATATTATAAGTAGGTACATAATAAGTAAATGAAAGTTGTACGTGCCCGTAAGCAAAGTGGAGAAACTCATTTTCTTCTTTCGATCCAGCAATATGTATATGTATATGTATTAGGCAGGCATAATGTGCGCTTTGTCCTATTCCTCTTTCATCGAAAAGGGAAAGATGCAAATCCATGAATTCTAATTTGCAAGTCAAAACAAATAGCATGTAATAGCTCTTTTGAGCGTTATTCAGCGGCACTGCTTTGTCACGAATTTCGTTTAACAAAATGAGAGAAGGCACAGGAAAGAAAAGGATACATTAAACTTTACTCAGAAAAAAATCTTTCATTTTAGTTACTAGTTTTTTTGCCATACATACTAGCTACATAGAGCTACAGGCAATCAGTTTTAATGGATGACCTTCACAAAAGATGAGGATAATAGCTTCCATAATATTTTCACAAGTGCGAACTTTCCTACATCATATCGCCGACAAAATGCATTAAAATGTCTTCACTGTTATTTGCCTAGCTTCCCTACAACTCTAACTCAGCTAAAACTGAAGCACGTGAAAGACAAGATAAAAGGAGAAGATTTGAGGAGATGAAGGCATTAATAAAAATGGTATAGGGTCGTAAAACAAATGAGGCTGAAATGCAGCTCAATATTGGAACGGTTTGAATATGGACCCGATTCGTTGAAACGTCCACCACGTTACCACCACCAACGACCAGTTACACAATGTTTTCAGTGGAGCATGGTACGGGTTTCTTCCTTTAACTGCCACGCAGAAGCTACCAACTTACGTTATTGCCCAAAACTTTTCAAAACATAAGCATAATAAATTAAAAGTAATGGTTTGAGTGAAAGAAAAGTGTGAAAGGTAATGTGACAAAAATTATTAATTTTAATGCTGCGCAACCCATAATTTATTATGGCTAAACATGCGATTTTCAGCGGAAAATATTGCAAGCTGAGCAAACAATAATAAGTTACGTGATCTTGACTGGGCAGATTACTAGAGGCAATTTCTAATTCTTACTTAAACTCGCGTAAATCAAACATAGTCAGAAACAAAAATCTAAATTGTTGCGTCTAAAATTACTTACTTCACATGCAAACATAAGAAAATCTTTATGAACAGAAATTGTAGCATTTAATAATAACTTACTGCTTCATCAGATTGGTGCTTGGACACACATTATTCATCTTATTGTTGTGTGTCACATTTCTACAACCGACTTGCCATATCTGAGAAATGAAATTTTAAGAAATGAAAAACGAATGAAAATTAAATTAACTTTTTTCAAGAAAAAATCATAACCAATTATCGCAAGCTGAAATCATGACAGAAATATTACTTACATTCTTTTGCAAAATATTTCAAGAACTTTCATGCTTCAAAATAAAGTTGAAATGCATAATTCATCTGCAGCGAGTATCTTAATGAGAAAAAGTCTACTTGAATGCATCGCATGCATGCAAAATGGCATGATCAATAGAAAATTTCAATTGGTAGAAAAATTTTTACTACAAGCGTCTTTTTTTTATTTTCCATGCTGCATTTAAAATAATAATTTTTGGGGGGATTTGAGAGAAGCATGGAAAAAATGAGTCTAAATTTCACTGCCAACTTACTGCTTCTTTAGACAGGTCATTGGACAAATGTTATTCGCTTTATAGTTGTGAGTAATCTTCC
>JAHZNI010000966.1:0-21505 GCA_027744415.1 Seira ritae
ACCAACCTTACTTCTATCTATCACCTCTCCTTAATAGCACCAGTCGTGTAAGGCCAATGGCCAATGCCTCGTCTAAAGCTTCAACTCTAGACGGGGAAAAGGAAAATGAGGAAAGAACAAAGGAAAGTTCAGACATGGGAGTCTTAATTGATGGGAACGTGAAAATGAGGTGGTCGATCTCTAAAACAATGAGATGAGTTGTGACGAGTCATAAGGGGAAAATGTATTCCACTTCTAGAAAATAGTTAATACCTAGGTACCTACATTCCTATTTCTGATGCGATTACACACTTTTCCACCAGGAAATATTTGAATTTGAACTAAATATATTACCCAAAATATGATTAGGGTTGAATTAGACTTAAATTAAATGAATTATTGCTAATGCGATTTGTTTTTGGTACTTAATAGTACACCATACATAACGACAGACCAGAGATTTGCTGCTGATCTTTGCTGCTGAGCAAAGAAATGATAGGACGAAACTGTAAACAAAATTCTAAAATATGATCCCTAATGATATTTTAAAGGTATTGATAAAGGCAAAGAGGACTAATTAATTGGAAAACATTTTGTTAGCTGAAAACAACGTCACAGATCATAGTGCAACGACCTACACTAAGCAAAAAATGAAAAGGACAAAGAGCTAGTCCGAAGATGCATGGTGAATTTCCAAAACATTAACAGTTATAATTCCAAAGTGGTAATGCTGTGTTGAATGGCAATTTATTACTTAGCCAAACGACAAATTCGGATTTAATTACAATGCATTTATATCTACAAAAAATTGATCTTTATAAAAATAGCTCAAAAAAATCGCAAAAAATGAAAAGGCCAATAGTAGCTCATATGGGACCGAATTCTTACTTTTCCACGTGTGAGGTCTCATACGCGACCGAAAAGTTACTTTTCCACGTGTGAGGTCTGCTTCACGGTTAGCTATTAATATTTTTTCATGAGCGGAGCAATGTCCGGAAGAGCATAATTCAAATTATATGGATGGGTATGCAAGGTGCTCTGCTTCTGTGAGCGAACGGAAGGTCCTTTCCCTTTTTAGCCGAGATACATGTTTTTGAGGGTGTACCAGTTCAGTGCCCGCTCCATCACTACGGGCTATTAATATGTATCCATTATATAAAAAAATATGGTATAAAAGAGAGATGAAATTTATGGTTTGTTTTGCGAATGGTAAAATCTTTCGAAATAATATTAGCCAAGATCCACCTTTTTGAGGGTGTACCAGTTCAGTGCCCGCTCCATCACTACGGGCTATTAATATGTATCCATTATATAAAAAAATATGGTATAAAAGAGAGATGAAATTGAGTTAAAGAGCATCATTCTCGTTCAAGTAAGCAAGATGGAAGGTTTTATTCCTCCAACGTTTGAGCAAGTGGATAATACACTTAAAAATGTGTATTCTCCAACTGTCTATGTTCTTCCATCTGACATGGTGATATTTAAGTACCGTTGGTATAAGCAGAAAGATAGAATAAAGTACAAGTGGTATCGTACGGAGGAACCTTCTCCCTCCAACCCTCCAAAACCGAAACATGTTCCAGCGAGATTAGCCGTTCACCCTCCACAATGCTGTGTGAAACCTGGCGAGCGACAGTGTGAAAAATACGGATGGATCAGCGATATTCCGTGCAGATTTATCGTAATGTATATCTGGTATCAGGGGGATGGGACATATTTTCGAACAGTAAAACCTGAGAGGATGACTGAGGAGGAATTCGAAGAGGAGAAGAGGAGAAGTGAAGAGGACCTCATCAATTTTCGAAAGCATTGTGGGATTTTGATTATCGATAATACTGAAAAAAGGTGTGGGTATTACGACTACAGCCCAATTAGTGAGGTGGTTCAAGCGGTACGCTTCTTTGTGGGAGCTCACTTTGACTTTACAAATGGATTGGAAGTTTATCAGGGATATACCTGTTTAAAGCGATCAGATGGACTAGACTTCGAAGAAAAACCAGAACCACTTGTGAAACTGCATACGTTACCGTAAGTTAGAATTATTATGTAAGTTTTTCTTAAATTTGAAACGGTGGTTATATTTTATTATTTTATTCCAGATTTCCTGGTCTAAGCGTGGTGATAAAGCGATCAGATGGACTAGACTTCGAAGAAAAACCAGAACCACTTGTGAAACTGCATACGTTACCGTAAGTTAGAATTTTTATGTAAGTTTTTCTTAAATTTGAAACGATGGTTAAATTTTATTATTTTATTCCAGATTTCCTGGTCTAAGCGTGGTGCTGGCTCGAATGATGATCGAGTCGTTATTTTTTGGGACGCAATGGGCGACAAGATATTGGAAGCCACCGCTTATGCTGGATACACTTAATTTTCCTAATGGCAACTACTTCCCTCACGCTGACATGCTGTTTGATTGGATTGAAAAGTTCTTCCCGAATCATTTAGCTTGTTTTCAGCGTCCTCATGAGGAGGACTTTGATTATTTTGATTCACGATGGATGCTGCAAGGACATCAATACAGCTTCAATGAGACAGAATTACCTTTCAAACAATTATCTGTAGCTGGGTATTATAAAGTATATGATATACAAAATCGCTTCCCGATGGTAATAGCGCATAAGCATACAATGTTCCCTATAGATAGACCTTATAGAGCAAAACGAGTTCGTGAGTGTGATGAATTTAATATAAAAAATAATGTTCATCCTGTTTATATGAAAGAAACAAAGTGGAGTTTTAGAGCTGATGCTGGGTATGACTCAGATCCTGAAAATATGCGATTTAAAAATGAAGATTGGGGTGTAGAGTATGATGTAAGTTCAGAATCTGAAGCGTCTGATGATGATGATGATGTTTTCTATATTGATTATGTGAGCAATGATTCTGATAGTGACTGATTTATGTATAAAATTGTATTCTTGTAAATTTATTCTGTCATAATAAAATCTTTGAGACAAATATTAGCAAAATAATCAGATAAGGCCTCCATTTCGTCTTCATTCTCTGTTGGTGGTATGTCAAACTTCTTCTGATAGAGGTATTTACTTTCCCTTCGCCATTCATATTTCGCCTTTACGCCCTCAAAGTGTTGTGGCTTTGCTGTGATCTTGCAATATCCATTCATCTCTAGGGGGAAGACGACGAGATGCATCAGCTTCATGTTTCCAAGGAACCATTTAGTGTAGAATGCAAAGTCGTTGTACCCTCTGACCAGATCAAAAGTTCCAACTTCAAGATTTGCCATAAGCGGATCCATTACTCCTTCTATCCCCATCCCATCCTAGGAAAAGATGATCTCGTTCAGTTTGACGGTGAACGACTCCAATGAAATCTTCATGGTTCCCCCGCATCCTAAGAAGTAGTTGGACCTTGGCTGGATGTGTGGAATGGAGAGTGATTTGAGTGGCCTTATTCCCACTCCCTCTTTTCTCAGAGAAGCCGACGTTTAACTTGCAACCTTTGAAAGGGAATATCCATCCTTCAGACTAGTCGTTATTTTATGCTACGCAGTGGGAACGAACATGGAGACCACCGCTTATGCTGGATATGCTTAATTTTCCTAATGGCAACCACTTTCCTGAGGCTGAAGAAGCCGACGTTTAACTTGCAACCTTTGAAAGGGAATATCCATCCTTCAGACTCCATCTTGAATTTAGTTTACTGACAAGCTTATTGAGACTGATGAAAAGGGTTTCATCTCGTTCAGTATTTATACCTCTCATAACGGTAAATAGTTCTCATTTATGTATTGGAGCTTGACAAAAATGGATTCGATTTATGTTACTCTCCAGAGCGACTCAAGTCTTGAGTTCTTCTCAAAGACGAATACAATAACGGATTTTAGGAATCACCTATCCTGCCCACTAGAGATAATCCCTGAGTTGTATGAGGTTGCCCTTGTTCAATGTAGCTATGTTTACAACCCCCCATATCTTAAGAAAGGGACATGTGTGGGGACCTTAAAGAAACTGAGTAAAATAAATAAACTCACCTTCAATGGAAGGTCGGAATATGAACCGTTAGTGCAACATCCAAATATAGCCATCGATCAAATCGACTCTGAATTTTTAATCCTTTCTTCAACATTAGATGATTATGGTCATTCGTTTTACAGTTCAGCTCAAACGTTCCCTAACAAAAATTTGGTTAATATGAAGGATTTTAATCAGGATTTTACTTTAATATATGAAAGCAATGTGGACTTATATATGAAGTCCAAGCCTGTCAATTGGCGGGAATTTGATGACTTAATTCATTTTGCTCTAAAACCATATTTTATTACGTTAAAGGTGAATACTAATGAAAGTGATTTACAAGTTTCTTTCAATTTTATCTCTGATCGAGTTAAGGAAGTTGGTCTGAGGTTGCAATTAAGTGAATTTATTTGCGACTTGTATGGGGTGTGTAAAATCAATAATGTGGTTGATACAGGAAAGCCGTTTAATATAACAAAGTTTGAAGGATTAACTGAAAAAGATTTTCCGCTAAAGATTGGTAGCATAAAATACTTTAAAAATTTTCATCATATTGGGAAATTAAGAATAAATAATTTTAATGATTATAACGCTTCAATGATTCACCAAATTCAAACATCTCCTCAGAAAATTAAGGAAATGAAATTGTTTGAAGGATGGTCAGATCTCAAAGATTCAGAAGGATTAATTACAGAACTCGCTTACATAGAGGAACAAGTTACACTATCACAGGATATTTCAACTCTATTTGATTTAATTATGGATATAAATTTGAGGCTACCGAGTGCCAAATTTAGAATAAAAAACAATTATGTATTCGCTACTGAAAGCGAAGTTAAAAATTATGAACACTTTGAGATGAATGACTCTATCGCAGCAATACTAGGATTCTCAGAAAGAAAAAGTACAAATGTAAAAGGAGAAACACAAGGACTTTTCCACCCTTTCTTTGGACATGGGATGCAGCAAATGTATATCTATCTAAACTGTATCACTAGTCAGCACATTGGATCGGGACTAGCTCCACTTCTCAGAATTGTCCCATATAAAGGGGAGATTGCGCGTACTACCACTTTAGAATTCAATCATCATCATTACATACCTCTAAAAAATCAAGCGATAGATTCCTTCCATCTTTATATAAGATCTGAAACAGGTGGGATTATACCATTAGAGTTGGGGAGCTTCTCAGCCACATTACATTTCAGACGGAAGAAATTTTAACTAGGTAAAAGAAACCAAGATGCATATAATTCCATCTCAGTACGGTGGAGCTTCAAATGATGGTTTATTATTTTATAGACCAAGTTTGAAGCGTCAACACGGAGCTGGACTAGGAACAGTTTTTTCTTCATTATTTCGGAAGATTTTACCATTCGCAAAACAAACCATATTACCTATGGCAATGGATGCTGCTAGAGGAATCCTATCAGACGTCATAGAGGATAAGGATATAAAAGAGAGTGTTAAAAAGCGAGGGGTCAATATGTTGAAAGGGGTTGGAGAGGCAGTACTTCAGCAAACAGGATCTGGACAGAAACGAAAAAGAAGTGTTTCTAGGAAGAAGCCTGTAAAGCGGAGGAAATTAACACAGATTGGTGGAGCAGTAAAACGAAAGAAACCTGTTAAAAAGAGAAAAAGGAAAAGGACGTTAAGAAAAACAGATTTTATATCAATATTTGATTAAAAATGGGTAAACATATGCCAAGCGTTCAGTTCGTAAGAGCTGAGACACAACTGTTTGATGAAGTACCTTACGATGTGTCAATTCAAAATACAAGTATTAGTCCTTACTATCCTCTACATACACTTGAGAGTTCAGCTCCAATAATTTTCAACGTAATTGGGAATGAATTGCAATACTTGAATCTAGCTGAAACTAAGTTATATGTTCGAGCAAAGATTGTGGATGCTGGTGGGAAGGATATCCCAGCTGAAGCAGACAAGACGAAGGCCGCTTATGCACCTATTAATAACATGCTCCATTCCATGTTTTCAAACATTAGTGTCCATGTGAATGATACAGAAATTACCTCAAAGCATGGCAATTACATGTATAGGAGCTACATTGAGACTGTACTAGCAAAAGATAAATGTTACAAGAAAAGCTTGAGTGTTGCAGCTGGATATCACAAAACAAAGGATGAAGGATCTATAACAGATGATGGATGGATAGCTCGAATGCAATTGGTTGATGAGAGTAATGCGTTTGAATTAATTGGAAGGCCACATCTAGATATTTTTGAGCAGCCAAGATTCATTCCACCAGGAGTTGATATCAAAGTGTCATGTTTTCGAAACAATGATGCATTTAGCATACAGACAGCTGGAAGTAATAATCCTACAGGGTATCAGATTCAGATTCTGGAAGCAATTCTCTATGTGACAAAGCATACTCTGCTACCCACAATTACTCTCGCAAATTTTAAGAAATGGGAAGCCAACAATCCTGTATCGTTTCCAATGAGACAAATTGAGTTGAAAAGCTACAATTTGAGTGCGGGTACCACAACTCATACAAATGAGACTCTGATTACAGGGTTTCTACCTGATCGGGTATTGGTAGGATTATTGGATGCTGGAAGTTATCATGGAACATACTCGAGAAATCCATATCTATTTAGAGACTTTGGATTAAGTCAAATTACAGTGACATGCAATTCAGAGGAAATTACGACGTACAACTTGGAATGTGACTTTGGTCAGAACAGGATAGTAAGGGCTTACTCTGCCTTGTATGAGGGACTAGGAATCGCAGATGTGGATAGTGGAATGGACTTGACATTAGATGAATTTAAAAGATCCAAGACTTTTTTCGTGTTTGATCTTCGTCATTTAAGAGGATCTTTCTGTGTACCTAGATATGGGAATCTTGTGATCCATTTAAAATTTAAGAATGCTCTGAGCGACGCAATAACTGTAATGACCTATTGTGAATATCAATCAATCATGTACATTAATTCAAACCGACAAGTATACTTTAAAGATTTCTCAAAATCATACTAAGATGGACACACTGCAAATTTTGGAAATTCAAAAGAAAATATTTAGAAATACAAATGCTCAATTTGGATGCATCCCATGCAATTATTTAGATGAACTTAATATAGAAAATTATCCATTTGCCTATTGTGTTAACGACCAGGACTCGAAAAATTTAGGAAACCATTGGACGGGGATTTATGTAGCAGATAGAAATGCTTCAATGGAGTTCTTTTGTTCTTATGGAAAACCAATGAAAAGCTATGCAAAACATTTTGTTAATTTTATGAAGAGACATGAATTACATTTAAGTGAAAATAATATTTGTTTACAACACCCATTAAGTACAACGTGTGGTGGACATGTTCTTTATTATCAATTTTGTAGAAGTAAAAACATTTCTGTAAAAACATTTTATAATAAATTTTCTAATAATTTAGAACAGAATGATAAAAAGATTGTAATATTTATAAAAAATATATCAAGGTAAAGTTTTCCATGGAATTAAACTTTTGGATGTACGAAATTGACTTATTCTTTTTCTTGATTTGATTAAATTATATATTCCAGGGGTAAAAACATCTCTGGGTACAATACATGTATGAAGAATTTCAATTATTTTATTTGTGTACGAGCACCGCTTCTTTTTTGCATTCATCAATTGAGATATAGCGACATCAAAGTTTGAATCTGCTATTGGTTTTTGCTTATACAAAATTTCATTATCATCAGATCGCATAATTTCACAAGTCTTTAGAAAGGAGATGATTTTTTCTTCAGGGTTAGTCTTTGTTTTGGGCTTTTCTTCTGGAGTAGGGGTGGGAGGAGATGGGATGGGAGTAGGGCTGGGAGTAGGGTTGGGTGGAGTAGAGCTGGCCGGTGTTGATGTATTAGATTCCACATTTTTAACAAGGAGTGGTTTGTTCTGTAGAATAGCATTGTGAGCATGTTCATTCCTCTTGGCTTCATGATAAAATTTAAGCTTGAGTTCATCTGGTGTGTCTGCATTTAGAAATGCAGTAGGCTCATTTGGAATCATTTCTTGTTCTGTTATCGAGTTCATTATTTTATCGTACAAAATAGACGATATTAATTTCATTTTCTTAGTCATTTTGAACGTAAAGAACTGAGTACGATAGGTAAAACGGCTTTGAGTAAAATTGGAATAATTGGAAGACCGGCTCCTTTTTGTAAAAGCAAATTTTTATGATGTTTGGAGCTTTTATTTTTTAATGTTAACGCACAGAGAGCTCTTTTATGTCTGCATAAGGAAGTCTTGACGTGAGGAGGAATATTTATATTTTTGTTGATTGCATTTAGAGCTAATTCACGTAAAGCAGTCACTTGATCTGGGGTTGCAATTTTAAGAATATTTTTCCGAGTTGGTCCTTTTGCTTCTGCAAGATATTGCAGGAACCGTTTATTTCTAATGATTCTTTTAACCATTTTGAGTTCTTAATTCATTTGGGTGTCAGTACTAAATGAAACATTACTGAGAGCAGTCATTGTAATTTATACCAAAATGAGTGTATCAAAAGTATACACATCAAAAAAGTCCAGCTGCGCTTTTGCTGGAGCAGACATAGTTAAAAGGTCAAAGGAGGGATCACAATTTAACTTAAAATCCTTAAAAGGAGAACTATCACAAATACCATCATATATATTGCATAAACCACTTGTAAAAAAGTTTCCTAGACGTAAAATTGATGTTCCCGTTTTAAATCATCAATATGGAGCAGATTTAATTGAAGTTCGATATCCTAGATCAAATTATAATAAGCGATACATATTAGCAGTCGTAGATCATTTCTCTAGAAAAGCATTTTTAGAACCATTAAAAAATAAAAGTGCTGATGTTGTTTTAGAGGCATTTAAAAGAATATTTAAACGAGGTGGAAAGTGTAAGATTATTACTTTCGACTGTGGTCTTGAATTTAAAAATATTAAACTGACGACGTATTTAAAATCGATAGGGGTTGATTATTTTTTTTCAAAATCATCTGTTAAAGTATCAATAAATGAAAGATTCAATCGTACATTGATGTCTAGGGTTAGTCGTTATCTGACACATAATAAAACGAAACGATTTATTCACAAGCTTCGTGACTTTGAAAGGCAATACAATACATCATATCATCGCACAATCAAGTGTTCTCCAAACGAAGTAACAGAATCAAATGCTTCTGACGTGTGGAAGAATATTTATGGTAATGATAACAGGAAGATAACGGAATCAAAGCATTCAAAGGGATCATATTGCTTATTACCAGCAAAGAAGAACGTATTTGAAAAGGGTTATAGTCAAAATTTTGCTCCCACTCTCTATAGAATTAAGGAAGTCAGGCAGACAAGACCCGTTACATATTATCTAGAAACGTTAGAGGGAGAACCTATAGAGGGATCGTTTTATAATCCAGAGATTGCAGTTGTGAAGGATGGAATTTTTAAAGGTTGAGTGTCCTCAAACACTTAAATCGTTTTCATGTTGTTCTAACAATAGAATAACGGTACCAAGAAGTTCCATACGTAGGGCTGCAACGTTTTTTCGGAAAAAGGTTTCTGTTAAGCGAAAATATATTAAGAGAAAGAGACCTAAACGTACAAGATCCGCTATGTTCTGAGTTATATTTAGAATTCAGTTTGTATATAAGCCGAGTAAATTTCATATGTAAGGCATCAGTATTTGATTTGTCTTTCCCATTAACACAATTCAAAATACGTTCTGAAAATATCAATAATGGCTCTCTCAAAGTACAACAATCTTCCTGAATCCCTTGGGTTTGAGGATCTTCCCTCCAAACTCAAGGAATGGATGCTGACCTATCTATCACCGGAGAAGCGATCTGAGTTTACAACCCCTACCATGTTACGTAGAATGCATGGAGTTCTAAACGAAATGAAGGAGAGTGAGCAGTGGAAACGATCCCGTTTCTGTTGTGGAATCAAACTTTACTACGACTCACGCTTCGTGGAGGAAAACCGAAAAAACGATCACGGATATTCGTACTCGTACACTGACTGTAGTCCAATGGAATGTCTGATTGGCTATGGAACTCCCTACTTTGATCAAGAGAAGATGTCGCCTCTAGTTGGATTATGTGACCACAAAACAAGCTGTCAAGGAAACATCATGATGGTGTACTGTGCTCTTAAGGCTCTGAATATGGATGGGGTGATCGGATGCCCTCCACCAGTTGAGAACCCCAACCTTCCATGGACTGTCAAGCGTCGGAATCACATGGCGGGGAAAAAGCTGATCCCCCACTTTCGAGATGTGAAGTCTCTCTGTAAGGGAAGCCCAAGCCTATACGACTTTTCTGAGTTTCTCATCAGGTTCCTCAATGCTATCCAAAAGATGGGGTTCATCAATGGAGGATCTGAAACTCTGAACATGGTTGAAGCAAACGAAAAGTATTCTTGGACGGAAAAATGTACAGAATGGGATAAAGAAGGACTTGAAGTTGGAGTGGAAATGTTGAAATTTGCAATGATGGAAAATCCATTCCAGCCCTTCTTTTTCAACCCTCTCAAGGACTTTCTGATACATGAACAGGAAAACATTGGAGCATTCAAAGAGTTTGATCTGGTTGGGAGTTGGTTGGAGGAATATGAATGGCATGGATATGCACCAGTAGCTCTCTTCAAGCAAACAGAGATTGCTCCTGATACCACAATACAATACATTGATCGTGGGGCAAGCAAAGCTGATATCGAGGAATGGCTGTACAAGCGAGATGCGTATGGACTTAAAATTCAGGAAACTGGAGCTAAAAATCATATTGGTGCCACCTGCAAACTCGAACCTGGACCTGGAAGCTACCTAGAGGCTGCTGAAACTAAAGTTTGGTTCCAAAAATTTGAACCTACACTTGGAAATGGGAGAAGAGGAAATGAAGTTCCAATCTTCTTCCACTTGAAAAATGTGTTTAATGAATTGGAGAATATCGGCTTCTCATTCAAATACACGTTCTTGGAACATGTGATTGAAAGCATCTTCAAGATTTGTTTGAGTTATGGCAAGGATCCAGCTCAAATTGTGCAATATTTTCGTTTTTACCTTCACCTACATGAGTTTCTACGAGGGAAGGCATATGAACCAACGCTGGAAGATTATGGATTGCCCAAATCTGTTCATTTGATTCAGTACAGAGTCAATCCATTCCCTGCTGTAAATATTTGGGACAGCTCAAGACGACCTGCAGTAAGTGTAACTACTAGCAACACAGCTGCTGGTGATGTCGTGATTCAGCTTAAGAGGGCAAGGGAAAATCAAGAAGGACCTCCCAGGAAAAATGACAAGTATTCGTTCAAGCTCAAGGATGCACTTCTCATCTTTGAGAGATTGGTTTATTTTGGTCAAATGCTTGGAAGACAAATAAACTTTACAGATGTATGGATCGAAGGATTGCTGAGAAAGGCTGAAGAATATGCAACTCAAGTTAAAAGCAATGACATGTGGTTGTCAGGTAAATGTGATTTTCTTTATTTCAAACATTTTTAGATTTATTGAGTGCTAATAATATTTTTATGTTACAGAGCAAGAAGTGGATTGGGGAATGGAACTAAATGCGGATGAGATGAAGCAGTTTGAGGAGGAGATGAATAAACATTTTGGGGACAATTTTGTGTCTGGCACTCTACCCCCTACAGAGATGGAAGTGGAGTTTGAGAAGGTTGAGAATGCGGCTAATGTATTGTTTGAGGATCCAATGATGCCTCAGATGACTGATTCTCCAGCCAGCCCAGACTCTACTCCTATGATTGACGATCAAAGTGATGATGTGAGTGCGAAAATTTTGGAGGACCGAACTCGAAAACCTTCTGGTTTAAGGAAGATGGCCAGTCTTTTCTCAGTTACTGGATTATCCATGAAGAAACCCGGATACAAGCGGTTTGAAGACTGTGCTGGACCAATGCCTGATTTCAGTGAGTTTCAGAGTGAGTATGACCGTGAGACTCAGATTAAACGTTGGAAAGGTTTGGCTGAGAAATGGGAATGCAATGAGAACGCGGAACGTGGGGAAGATGTCGTTGAAGGGCGGATAGAAAAGCAGAAGGTTGAAGATAAAGGTGAAAACGTTCCTGATGGACCAATTTGGCCGCATAAGAGTAAGGCGAGCATTGCAAATGCAAGACCTGATGATGATTTCATCGATGGATCAAACGTTCCCTTGAAACAAAACCATGGTTGTACAATTCAATAACTGTATTATACTTCAATAACTGTTCATGTACATTTGTATTAATCTTTTGGATAAAAATAAATCAAAAAAACGTTCTTTGAACACCAAAATACGTTTGTTTGGATGTATATATACCTTGTCATTGCATACAACCTGCATATTAGTTGAAATCATGGCTTCATTGAGTATGGTTGAGGAAGGGGGTCTCTACGAAAGTCCATATAACGAGTTTGAAGAACAGAGGTCGGATTGTCTTGAAATTTGTTTAGCGTTGTTGCTGACTGCATTTTTCATTGGACTGTGCATTCTGTTTATGGTTTTGACTTATTTGCTGATTGAAATTATATCATTTGACGTCTTCCTTGGAAATTTTACTGTGATTCATAATAACTTGACCCAACATGGTGTCACAAATGCTTCCCTACTCCGGGTTTAACTTTCAAGATCTTTTGGAGTTTGCTGAACAAAGCGGTAAGTCTCTGGCTCTAGTGGTGCTGGCTGCCCCTATGCGCGAAGCGCATATTTATATGCTCGTTACTCGAGCATAGCTATGCAGCATAGCTGCATATATATCGGCTTATGGCCGATAGACTATCGCACATAGTGCGATATATATGCTTCGCAATAGGCCGGCCCAGCTCCTCTCCCGATAAAAATCAACAGCATTTAATATTTATTATTTATTTATTAGGAAGCAATCAAGCCAGAGCCCCAGAACAACCACCCGCACCTCCACCACCTCCACCTCCTCCAACATCGCAGCAAGATGGATTTCACTATGAATTTGAAATTGTGCGAAACTCCTTTACAAAGGATTCGTACATATTTGCAAGACTTGTGGATTCGGATCATTACTGTCTATCGAAGGATGCATTTAAACTATCCAAATTTCCTCTATTTCTAACAAAACTGATGAAGAAAGATCCACAGCAGTACAATCGGCTAATAATCAAAATGATTTCGCTTCTCAACTCATGATTTCCTCTCCTGTTCGTAAATTATCATCTCTTCAGGAAAAAAGGAGCTCCGGATCCGGTATCGATCATCTGTCAACTGGTTATAATCTATCACAATATATCCATAGGGTTTTCTCAAGCAATCAGACCAAGCCTCCTGTAATGCCTTATTTTGTTTATTGTTAGACATTTGACGCCCGAGAATTTGCACATACGCAGAGTCTCTTAAATTTCTCATTAAACAAATGTATTTGCAATTTAATGTTAGCGTACGTAGTCCTTTAAAGAAAAAATCTTGTACTAGAAATATAACTGAAATATTTTGATGATGGCTTCCTCTGACAAATAAATTAACCATTTCCTTTGAACCTGAAATTTCACTCAAAAGATCATCAATTATTACAAGGCATTGTCCTCCTTGATAGTCTTGAATGTCATTACTAAATCCTTGTATGAATTCAATTTGAGGGGTGTGCTTCTTGATTTTTGAAAATAATTCATTCTGGTACTCTCCCCCATACATGTAAATTATTCGATTAAATGGCTTATCAATTATCTCATCTCTCCTCTCAATTATTTTGTTAGTTAGTGAACTCTTGCCACTCTGACTTGCTCCACTTAGACATAAGCAGAATGGTGTTGCGAGCTGAAAATTAAAATCCATGCTGAATAAATTTTGTTGTTGTTGCAATTAGGGTTAAATGATAAATAAGACATTTTTTTATTGAACATCATTTATATAGCACCACATTTACACATAAAAATCACTTACATATTTTCGAAAACTTTTGAAGAATCATCAACACTATCATATTCATAATACCTATCATAATGTTTCTTAATATCACAATGACCCAACGCTAACGATCGTGACGGTGTCAACTCATACCTCTTACTATCAAAACAGTTTAGAGCTTTCTTTTGTTGCTCAACTGTGAAAATTTCGTGCTTAAAACTACGAATCCCCTTAAAACTACACTTTGTCTGAATCAAGTCATTTTTAACTGCCTCAAACTGATCAATATCCAACTGATTTCGAATAGCTACTCCAGCTACACCCTTTGCCTTCTTACATTGATTTACTTTAGTAGGGTTTCCATCATGTCCAATATCAACATACTCATAGGCATAAACTTTTGGCTTCAAAATGATAAATTTTGTAATAATCTTATTAGCTAACTCATCCTTAAAATACCCTGGAACCTTATGATTTTCTGGTGAATAGTATTTACCAAAAACTGGGTGATCTTTATCATAATCAGACATATCCATCCATTGTGTATTTTCTAAAAATGATTGATAAATATTGTCACACTGAACATAAAAACAAGCTGAATCTGTATCTGTCATTAAAAGGGATGAATCTGGGTACTGATTGAGGATATAATTGTAGTAAAAGTTGTAAAGAGTCAGCTTCGCATCTTCCAAGCAAGACACCCCTGTTCCCATTGGCGAATTCAGTTTTATGCTTATCCTTTGCATAGACAGGATAAACATCTCGTCATCTAGCTGAACCACATGCTTAAGGGTTGGCTTCCTCGTGTACCTCAAAAGCTGTTCACTCGATTTGACCAGTACTAGGTTTTTAAACTTTCTCGTATTCTGAATATTCTTCCCAAATGCGCAATTGTTCAAGTCTGAAAGAAATGGGAAAATGATAAGAATTATAAAGATATAGGTTGGTAGAACATCTAGAACAGTGATTTTACCTTTAAACAACTTAATCTCAATAGGGCTTGTTGCAGCTTGTCTCATCTTGGAATTAAAGTTGATGTATCCCTCCATCCATGCTTCTTGCTCGAAACAAACACCACGATGAACCTCTGTGACAACAACTCCCAGCTTAAGCCATAGCTTGAGCACTCTGTAGTGGCAGATTACTTTCTTCGGGGTGAGACACGCCACCATTTTTCTTGTCTCCCACGATGACTTGCTCATGTTAAATACTTGAGCATAAAATCTCTGAATTTCGGCCACCTCCTCACTTTTAACAGCTCTCTTAAATGGGCATGGGGGAAGAGAATTAAACTTGTCATGCAAGTCCTCTGGATACTCAATGGACACCTCTACAAAACATCCAAAATCTCCATCATCTGGTATCTTGCTCAGCTCTCCCTTATGATCCATCCGCCAGCACTGCAGCTCCTCGTCCGTCATCCATCTATATCCTCGCACAGGCAGCTTCTGACATAGACTCTTTGCATACAAGTTGTTTGCGTCCACGTAAAGAATCCAACTAATAGGGTCCATCGGATTGAAGTCTGGACAGAATTTATTATTTGCCTTGGCTGCACTCATATCTCCCATAGTGCTGAGACCTCCTCGTATAGCTTCCTCCATAAACATGTAGATTGTCGGATCCTTAATCAGCTCAATCTCTGCTTTTGAAAACCTTAAGCAGGCAGACATTGTGAAACTGGGGAGGGAGACATAATGGCAAAGGTCTAGCTTGTGATGCTTGTACATGGTCTTCCGTAACCTCGCGAAGCATGCTTGCAGCAGTAGAACGTCACAGAGCACGTAAATATCATGCAAGTCCCCCAGATTTTGCAGCTTCATTTTCCTCCAAAAGTGGTGTGCCTCCTTATACTCTTGCTTACTCATCTCCTGTTCCCCCAAATCGTTATAGAACGCTGAACGAGGTGGCAGCTTTGTCTCCTTAAATCTATCGTACGAATCCATGTAAGAATAAGGATAGAAGCCTTTCTGAGAGCAGAGTTTGATCATTTCGTCATCACACTCTATTATCTTCTTCGTCTTCATGTAATCTCGAACCCCAGCTTCAAAATCTTCCATGTCCTCTTTTCTCGTCGGATTAGCAGTTGATTTGAGACTCTTTACCACCTTGTCCAAGCTTGCTCCTCCAAAGAATGTCATGGAATCGACAAATCGAAGTGAGTTATTTACAGTAAAACAGGTGATTCTCTCCGTGGAACTCCCGCACATTTCAGTTTTCTCTACTTCTGCTAATTTCGCTGCTTTTAAAATCAAATGGCAGTCATATCCAGTTAAATTATGGGCAAATATATTATACTTAGGCTTAAGACGTGCTCCCAAGTTACATCTGGAGTGTGCCAGTCCAAGGAACTCGTAGGGTGGAAGGTGGGAATGATGAACCACAACGCACTGAGGCGGTTCACACTTTGGGTCCAGTTCAGACATCTCCTGCATTAACTTCGTTAGTTGTTGCTGATTCATAAATTTCAATCCTGCGAGACTTTTGTTACAAATGAAGCAGTCATGTCCATCAAAGCCTGCTCGTCCTCGATTCTTCAACATTTCCTCCAACCATGCTGGCTTGCCAGTCATCTTTTTGCTAGCTTCATTCTGGAACTCTCGAACCTTTTCATCCAATTTTGTTGCTGTTTTCAGCAAATGCTTCATACAATGCTCCGCAACATCAAAATCCTCTCCATGTTTCTCAGGCTTCTTTCTAAAGACTTTCTTGTACACAGTCTTACAGTTCCAATCCATTACGGAATAACACCATCCACTTGGAGTATGAAGCGCAAGCTTCTTTTGCGTTTGGTTGTCATAATCTTGAGGGTGAGGACCATAGACTTTTGGGATGAGCGACTCAAAGTCCAGGAAGAATGTGTACGGACTCAAAATTGTCTTTGAAAAGTCATTAAATATCAAATTTTTTTCAGGCATGGATGTCTGCTGAATGGGGTGTCCAGCGCAGAAGCTCTCATGCAAGGCAAACGTTTTTGGCTTCGTGAAATGAAGACATCTACGACACACCTCCATATCCTTTTCCACGTTGTCGCCATTTAGTAACGCACGAATCGATTTGATGTAAACAAAGTGCCCATTACCTTCTTCATCATAGAGAAAGAGTAACTCAACCATGTGATCGGTTTTATACTCTGTGAGGTAGAGTGGATGTATCCTTCCACGTATTTCTGTCTGCTTCTGAACCCAGCCTTGCTTTCCTATGTAGGGTTTTTCAACATCATAATCCAGTTGAGTAACCTCAAATCCTAAAATGCATATTCCGAGGTTGGGGTTCTTCTTTTGAAACTTCTTCAGCTTGTCAAAAGCAAATGGAAAAGTACAACCCTCAAAGTCTAGGGTGATTGGTCCACTACTAGTTTCATAATTCCTCACACTTTTAGTGGTTACATCTCCATAGTACTCAGCTTCAGCAATGGCTTTGCGCAAAGCATAATATTTTGTGTTTTTAAACTCTCCTCTTTCTTTCCTCTTTTCAATGTTCATCAATTCAAAATGGAACATTATAGCTTGAGCAAAACATTGATTCTTGTTGTTCCCTTTAACATCCAGTAGTGCATATTTTGCATTAAGCTTGGGGGGAATTTCGAGTTGATTAAGACCTCCGACCAATGCATGTGTTTTCCCCACGAAGAATGACATCTCCAACACATTTCTAAATATCCATCCCGATCCATCATTCGTGTACTTGTCGATTTGCTGTTGCAGCCAGTTAATCCATATTGTAATTATATCAGGAATGTCCTCCTTAGAGCGGATGTAGTAACAAGTTGACGTAAAGTAATTTGTTCCCCTCTCATACAAATCTCCAATCCCCTTCTCAAATTCAGCATTCAAAGTAAATGAAATTCTGTATTGATGTACCACTTTGTTCTGAAACTTTACTTTGTGAAGAAGGTATTCTTCCATTTTCTTCTTTAAACTCTTCCGAATTGAATACAAGAAAGCCATATAGTCATTCTGTATTCCATGGTTGAGTTCCAATTCATACGTGCGAGTCAGATCATCCTTTTGCCGCTTGTTGATGTGTTCATAAATCTCCCAATCCGGCAAATTGCTCCAATCACTACCGCCAATCTGATGTGCGTTGAGATACTTTGCATACACGTCCGAATGTTGAACTTTAAGATGCTCAAGCACAGCTCCTTGTGTTTTAAAGACCGCACGACACGTTGCATTACAGCGAGGATTAGGTAAAAGTGGGTTGCTCGGATCCATAGGACTTTGATGCCAAATGTAACACACATGCTTTCTCAAGGTTTCAGGATCATTAACCAAATTAATCCATGTAGGGCTTTCCTCTCCAACATCCTCTCCCTCAGACTCCACATCTGCATTCTCCATTCCACCACCATATTGGATTTGTTCTTCAAGTCTAGCTCTTTTGACAGGATGGTCCACATCATCTCCATCATGCATTCGCTTACTAGGACCAGGCTGACTGATTGGTGATGATTGCTCTCCCTCTCTATCTGAAATCCAGTTTTCTTGAGATCCAAGAACTTCAATGATGTTTTTATATGTATGTGTAGTCATTATGCGGCTTAAGCTTTGTTTTCCCTCTTCAGTTAGCATGTTTGAGACCAATAGATTTTGATGTAAAGGATCTATACAAAATAAATTTTATGTAAGGATTTTTTATTCACTTCCATTTCCTAATACGAAAGATTAATATTTGTTAAATGCCTTCAAAATCTTCATCAGTTTGCATAGCATCATCATTATTTTGCGCAGTGTCATTGATAGCCGTAGCAGCATCGAAATCAGCAGCACCATCATCAGCAGCACTAACGTCAGCAGTCGTGTTGGTCACACTTATGGATGGTGTCGGAACTGAAAAGAAATAAAAATATATTGTACTCTACATATATCATGCATACCTATATATGTATGTGCATACCTTCAAAAATTGGTTGTGCATCTCTCTTCATGAGTTGATCCATGCTTTCGTTCTGTCCACTCCATAATTTCGGAGCTGAAAAAGTAAAGAAAAGCATGATTATCTATTACATGATATACATAATATGAAAGTGAATAGTAGGACTTACTTCCTCCTCCATCCTTAAGTAACATATCCAGTGCACCTGCTAACATCTCATCATTGCCATCATCTCCCCAATCTAATCATTTTAAAATTCTATTAAAAGGGTATTAGAGACTCATAATAATAATAATGTACAATGTCATACCAGATTGTGAGACCACCACAGCACGATTTATTTGAGATGGTTGAGTTACTTGCCCTCCAGCTTTTTTTTCAGCAGCGATAGTGGCAGCATACAAGACATCATCATCATCATCATCATCAGCCATCCACATATCATCTGATCATAAAGGAGAAACAAAAAATATTACAAGTCCTATCTCATATAATGTAATGCATATACATATGTACAATACATACCTGCTCCATTGTTGACTGAATCCCCAGCCTCTGCATCACCTACCACGTGCTCAGCTTGAACATCTGCAGAAAAGAAAAAAAAATATTGCCAGACCTATCTCATATAGTGTAATGCATATGTACAATACATACCTGCTCCATTGTTGACAGAATCCTCCACCTCTGCATCACCAACCACGAGTTCAGCTTGAGCATCTGCATAAAGAAAAAAAAAATATTGCAAGTCCTATCTCATATAGTGTAATGTATATGTACAATACATACCTGCTCCATTGTTGACAGAATCCTCACCCTCTGCATCACCAACCATGAGTTCAGCTTGAGCATCTGCATAAAAAAAAAAAATATTGCAAGTCCTATCTCATATAGTGTAATGTATATGTACAATACATACCTGCTCCATTGTTGACAGAATCCTCACCCTCTGCATCACCAACCATGAGTTCAGCTTGAGCATCTGCATAAAGAAAAAAAATATTGCAAGTCCTATCTCATATAGTGTAATGTATATGTACAATACATACCTGCTCCATTGTTGACAGAATCCTCACCCTCTACATCACCAACCACGTGCTCAGCCTGAGGAACATCTAGCGAACAAAGTAAAATGATAAAGCACAACGCATGGTAACGTAGAAAAAATGAAGATGGCGTAGCACTTACTCTCATTATCCAATCGCTCACCCACACCTTCATCACTATCACTCGTTGGTAAGAGACCTGAAAAAATAAATACATTAGTACAGGGAATACTAGCATGTGTTATATAGCATATGTATATTTCATATGACTTACCTCTCTCACTTGCACACATCGCAATGCAATCAAAACAATCACGCTCTATCCCATGTTCACTTCTACATAACACACATTTTAATCGTGGATACACGTCACGATCACTTTCACAATAACTTGATGAGCCTGAGGCATCAACATGATACCCCCTGAAACACACATACGAGTGACATGAGTGAAACCTGAAGTGATAGAGCAATTCCCGTATCCGGAATTGCTCTTTGCAGATGAAGCACATGTACTCTTGATCCATTCTGGTTGAATTGAAGATTTGAACTGAAAGATGACATGAAATTTGATCATGAAGGAAAACATTTCTTCCCATTCCTCATACGATCGAGATCATTGACATCAATCTGAAATAGTCATTAATTTCCACTTCAATAAATTTCTGAGAAAGGAAAACATTATTTCATTCACTCATGCATGCAATCATTGTTCCATGTCGTCGTCACCCTATTTTTATTTTCAGAAAAAAGGGTTCACTTTACAACAATGGTATTGTATGCATGTACTTTAATCATGCACATGCAGCTCTCTCATGAACATAATCCCTTTTTTTCTCCACATCGACTCACTTGCTTTTCAGGTGCTGAATAATTATTTTATAATCCTCGTCGACGAGGGAGAAAAACGACAAAGTTTTTTTTATAGACACGGCCCAGGCCGTTTTTCGACCGAGGAGACTTGAAAGGTACTTCTGAGATAAGTCGCAGGCACTATTTAATGGAAGGTGACAACTGCATTTGTTATCACTTGCACTCATCCAGTCTTACCTACACCTTCTCTCCTTACCTACACCTTCTCTCTAATAAAAAAGTTGAAATGGCTCTTCTAGCCTATAAGCCCAACACTCCAACTCTCTATAGACGAGCTTTGGAGATGATTGCTAATCATGGTAATAATGGAGTGGACGAATTCGGTAATAATTACGAATTCAGTCCCACTCCATTCAAGGTGGGCTACTATGGTCTGTTGAATTGGGAGGACTGCATCCTGGATTTTACTTCCCTAAATTCAGAAGCTGACCTAATACGCCTGTTTGGTAACAAGACAGGTGTAACAGAGGTAAGAGTTTTTTTTAAATTTATCTATGTATGTATGTATGTATGTATGTATGTATGTATGTGTGCATATGTCTAATCGTTTTTTTTTATTTCCGTAGACTTTTGCCTTTGTGGAGTACCACCGTATCAACCCGACGCAAGTTGGATTTGACAACAACTACGTGGCTCGTCAGTCATCTTTAATGGTGATTTCCCATCGTTACCGCCACGTCAGGATCATAGATGCTGGACTCCCACTTAAAATAGAGAGGGGCTTCAAGTCGTGGATGCAGGAGATCAACGACAAACTTCTCCGTCTACGCCCCAGAGACCCGAGGGATTACATCTACCTGGAAGGATTCGAGATGTCTGAGACTGAAGCTCCAATAAAAGGCGGTGGGATGCTCCTTTCATTGTTCCAGCTGAGGATTTTTTTACTCAGCGGGAC
>JAHZNI010000967.1:0-13235 GCA_027744415.1 Seira ritae
AGTGTTAATAAAAATGGGATGGGATTAGTAATAGTGCTGTACCTTTAATTCGTATTAATTAATTTAAAATTCCACTTATAAAAAGCGAAATTGGTTCATTCATGAATTGATCAGCATGTATAGACTAAGCATACACTAGGTGTAAGTATAAGAAATACACTAATTCCATTTCCAATTCCATATAGGCCTAAATCATATCATAACAATGTTCTGGGGTATAAACAACTTGTTTAGGGATCATCATCACCAATAGAAAACGAAGTGCGTGACGTCTTTGTCGTCTGAAGTTGACATCTGTCTCCGTTCTCCACACTTTCTTCCATTCCAATCTCAAAAATGTCATTCATTATCACTGCCTGTTTATTATGCAATTTCAGCAATTAAATTAATAATTTTAGCCGAATGCTTCCTCTGATTAGGAATCTGAATAAGGAATATTACAGGTGAGATAATTCCACCTGGTTGGTGGTGTCTAATTATTGCACATTGCATATCCCATTAACTGATTGAATTTTATGTGCATCTTATTTTGAATCATGAGTAAGTAAGATGCGATAGATAATGTTGGAATCAAGCAAGAAATCGGTATTACCTCTTGATCCTTCTCATAATTTTTCTTGATGGTGCTCTTGATGTAGCCCCTGCGATCCAAAAAGGCTCTCCGAATCGTAACTTCATTCATCAATTGGGAATAAACTCCCACCGCATTCGCGCACAAGTAGAAGACCAACTCTGCAAAGACCTGTTGAGGTGTTAACATCCATGATTAGCATTCATGTGTAGACGGATTAATATCATCTCCAACTTTAGCAGCATCAACAATCAACAGGCGCACGTACGTACCCTTCGAACAGAGTCACTTCCACCATAATAGTTATCAAAACTATGCAGAATTCCAGACATGATGAGATGTACAGTGCTTGCGAAAACTCCCAGAATCGCTGCATGAATTTTTCTCGGGAACGGTAGAAAGTAGTAGATCATAATAATCGTCGGGAACGCTAGCGGAGTTCGAATCGTCTTGATTCTCAGATAGTAGTAAATAGACAGTCCTAAGTCAGGTAGTAATACTGCAAAGCATGTCATAACCGATAAAGCTATTTGTATCTTCCGTCCGTGCGGCTCTTTCTTAAAAAGTTTTTCATCTGAGACTAACATATACATTATGGAACAAGCCACGACAATTATTCCATGAGTTGTCATCTCAGGAAGCGCTAGAAATAGAGCATGCTGTAAAAATAGAGATAAAAAAGTAAAAAGCTAAAATTATCGACAGAAAACGTGGCCACTACTTTGCTAAAACGCTTTTATGATTTCACATTTCATAAAGCACTTTTCCTTGTTCACCTATATTTCTAAAAATTTATTTGCATGGGCTTAGCTTACATTTACACTGCACCTCATGTGCTCCTCATCTTTCGCCGTAGAGTTCCCTTTGCACAGGTCGGGATCGTCGTGCGCGAATGAGAAGTAGAAGAGGATTAAAATGTACACTAAACTAAGCAACACTTGCATCACTAGGTACACATTGAAGTAGGAATTCTGTATTCGTAGAAAGTAGCGCTCATACAGGTCGTCGAGGTCATCTAGTCGAAAACGATTCTAGAAAGCATAATATGATAATTGATGATGTAAAAAAGAATCATTTCAAGATGAATAATAAATAAGATGCCTGAAACCGTGTAATATGCGCCCTACCTACCAAGGCTTGTCATTATTTTCCACCCGCATGTCACTCACTTTTTTTGAGTTATGCAAAAAAATTGCAAACATATATGCATGATAAAAGGAGCGGTTTTTTTCTTACCCGTAAGTAAACCCAAGACCAATTTCGGTCATCCAAGTGATGTACAGAGTCTGACTGAGCTTCAGCAAGTAAGGAAACTTGACTGGATCTTTTCGGAGATAGGCTCATAGAATTCCTTGCAAGGAAGGAAATATTGTCCACGCTTAGCCTCTCCATTTTTGTCGTGCTTCAAGTTTTTTAAGCTTCAACCTGTTCCACCGCGCGCGCACCGGCGACAGATCACATCAGTAGCCTAGCAAAAGCCAGACAAAGAAGTCCAAGTTCGCACAAAACCTTTTTTCTTTTGCAGATTCTCGGATTACGAATTACGATGATGATGATGCTGCTGGTGATATGGCACGTAATATTTTTAAGTGGATTAGGATTATACTGCAATTATGACTTTCAATGAGAACTTGGCAAAATATGCCAAAACATGTCACTTTCGTCATTGCGTGGGCATTACTATCGTCGTGTGTGTGAAAATCCCACACATTTTTAGCCACTAAATATCACTCTCGAAAAAATATTAATTGTTAATCTTTTATATTCAAAAGAAATTTAATCAGCTCACAACTGAATCTACAAAAATTTAATCCGCGCATCCTGTGATGAGCTTAAGTTGTCGAACAATCTCTGATCTTGATTGAAGATTGACATGCTGAATTTTTTCAAAAAGAGTAATTAAGCCTTTTCATGTGGGTATAGTAAGACATGGTTAAGCTTGTCACATTTTATTTTTGGTGACAAATAAATATTATCTCCCCGATGCTCGACTCATTGTCGTTAGCTGACGCGATTAGTGATTAAACAATATTGGTTCACACACTTCTTTTTTTGCACAAAGCCACTATACACTATACTATACACAAGTTCCCATTTGGACTTGACTCAGGTATGGAACAGACGTCATCAAACTTCAGACCAATCAAACTTCATGCCAGAGAGCTTAGGAATGTAATAATAAGTAATACACAACAAATATCAATTTCAGAATTTTAATCGCAATCCGATACGTGATTAGGAAAAAAATTCTTGTTTATGCAGCTTTTTTATGCGAAGGAATCATCTACTAAAACACACTCACAAATGATGCATTATTATCACATCATTATCACAGGTTTTCAATTCAGTTTCCTTTGTTTACAGATGCAGAATCATGAAGCAAACAAAGTTCATACTAGTCAAGTCAGTCAGTTTCCAATTAATTAATATTTATAAGATCGAACCTACCCGAGTAAACACACTGATCTGTGTCGAAACTCATTTCAATTTTCAAAAAGTTTTCCTCCAACTGCAGACAGACACATCCTTTGACCACTTCAAAACTGTCCAGTCCAGTATTCTTCCACAATGTTCCTTTTACGTCCGTCTAGCTTTCTAATCTAGTTGAGATAGTCGATCGCTGCTGCTGATGCAAATTAATACTATCCGTTTCATCTGGTTTTCATGAAGCAATTTTAACTTCAAATGAATGCTAACTAATCGTAATTGCCGAATTGCTAATTCATTTCAAACAGAACAATTAAATCCTAGTAAAAACACTTTTATCACGCCCGAGAAACATGAGTCGAACAAGACGATATGGGTAAACGACTACTGTTGTTGGGTTGGTTGTAGTGACATGTGAACACATTACATGTCTCGTTTAAATAATTTCGGTTCACCTTTCCCAAAAACGAATGTGTGAATGTGAAGCGTTCAACCACCCAACAAATAACCAACCTTTAAAGTAAATCACTTTTTTACGTTCAATAATCACTTCCAATATTGCACGCTGCGCCTCTTCGATGATGATACACGAGACAAAACTAAAAATAACCAGATTTATCTCAAAACACATGAAAAAATGTGGCTCAGATGATGGAATGAATTTTGTGTTTCAGTTCATTCCATGAAAACTAATCCCTAAGCAAGATTTATGCATGCTTAATTAGCATTGCATAACTCTTTCCGTTTTTAAACTGTTGAAGGCTTTTCTTACGATTTCCTTATTCAAAGCAAAATAAGTAAATGAAATGCATGCCTTGTTGTTGAGTGTCCCTATGCAAATATATGTGCTTGGCTCGTGCATAAATTTTGGTAAAAACTGCAGCTAAGAAATTGCACAAAGGAATTCGCAAAACCTTTTTTTACTTGATCATTTTTTCTTCATGCCTTCCCAGTCTGCTCGAAGATGATGCCAAGGTAAGACTGACAACAACGAGTGTTGGTGACGGGACTGGTGTGTGGTATGGTGCTTGCCTGTTGATGGAGTGATGTGATATGTCTAATGAAATGAATGATGAAAGCGAATACGGACAAAGGATAATGAGAGTTTTTTGCGAGAAATGAATGAGAGCAAGAGCAAAGTGACTTCAGTAGGAGAAAAGATGGATTATAGAGGCAAGTGGATCTAGCACGTATTAAGAAGCTCAATAGCCACTACTACTCGTGCTCAAGTCAAGTCAGGTCCAACGCTTTTTTTGCAAAGAGCTTTTTATGCAAAAACTTTAAACGAACCTAAATGATGATGTATGGAAAACGTGGAAATGTGATGATAGGAGTAAGTACATCAAGTGTATTCACGGACTCAAAAAATGAATAGTAAAATATTATTAGGAAAGATCAAGATCTTTTTAAATAAAAAAAGTCATACTTTTTACTTTGATCGTGATGATAATGTAGAGTTCGTTCGGCTCATCCGCTCTTCTTCACAAAGTAGAGCAACATGTAATCATTTAGATATGTACCTATGTATGGAAAGAAATAGGTTTTCCGGTGATCGTGGTGATGTGATGATGGTTGCAGTAGTCTTTTGATTATCTTGACTCTCATTCTCATTTATATTCTCACTTCTCGCTTGCGATTCTCTGAATCATCCTTACTCCAATTTTACCGATCGATCATGCATGTCATAATGTTTTTCCTTGGCTGCATCCGAATCCGATTTTTGCAATTTACTTAATTTTTATGGAAATGAGGAAGACATATTATTTACCCGAGCTCATTATGTCACCAGAACTAGATTTAGTTACATATTATTTATTTTAACGAGTCACGACGGGGAGCTCAGGTAATAAGATGGATAACAAACAACACTGCTCTCGTTTTTTTCTGTTCGTTATTATAGTTGACTTTTGTAGTTGTAGTAGTATTAGTTCTAGTGTCTAGTGCTTTCTAGTCCTCCTCAGTCCGTCCTTTTCATTTTCTCTCAACTTGGCAGGATGAATGATGAGAAAGGTGAGATGGAAGGTAATTGAGTGTTACTACCTCGACAGAAGTTAATTACGCGGATTGTTATTATCAAGTTATCATCATCCGTGTGTTTTCACTTTTGTTTTTGTCACGTTCTCACTATCTGCTTAATCCTCACTACTGTTTCCTACACTCGCGAAATTATAATTATTATTTAACCTGGAAAAGCAAGGATTTCACTCAAGGGGTGACTTGAGAAAAGTGGCCTGATTACACGTGAACTAAATAACAGGAAGGAACGTAAAACAGTTTATCCTTGTTTTTCACGGAAGTTGGTAACTTGTTCATAAGTAAGTGTGATGGGATGATACATGAATTGAAATTACAAACACTAAAGTCAACAGGAACATGAATGGAATAGGTGTTCCGAGAGTTCCGAGAAGTCCTTCACTCAAGAAAAAAAAATGATTTGTATTTTGTATGAATGGGTATGAAAAAATTTGTGTCTCAATCACTCGCGTTCCATTCTGCAATGTATGCATACATGTATGACCTTTGCAGTTTCACAAAACGTTAACGATATTATATGGATAAAAGTTTTGATCGAAAGATTAAAATCGTTTACTGATACTGATAATCGTTCCAGGATAATTTGGAAGGGAAAGTATACTTATGTCATTATTATTACGATCATGCACATGACTATTGACTGTGACATTGTTTCCCACTGCGATATTTTTTATCAACATAACTGTTATGTATCAACACATTGCATTTAACATTACAAGCGTCTCACGAACTCGAACGCTGTAGTACGTAATGTAAATGGATATGCATCACCATTTGTCATAAAACTATCTTTCATATATGTTAGTTAGCCTTAATGAACTATGGAAATTTTCTGTGATACTGAAATGTATAAGGAAAAATATTATGCAAATATGAAGAACAAGGGATGACAGATTGAAAGCAATGCAGACGATTGATGATATACCTCATGCTTAATTGAGACTCTTTAATGAAAATGACTGCTCATTGTTCATTTTTTGTCTTCGTCTGAGAGAGCATAAAATTCCACTCGCGTTAATTACAATGCTTCGATTTCTAGGGAGAAGAAAAAGTAAACATATGAATTATAGAAAAGGAGGATCTTATCGATTGCGGACTGGTTCATGCCTGTATTATGTAAATCAATATATTTGATTGCTGACCTTCAGGATGAGGATGTATTGTATTGAATGATTTCAGTAAGTTGACCAAATAATTGTAGTTGGCTGAATGCAAGCGCACTAAATATCGATGCATGCAGATAGTAATCTAATCGGTAGTCGAGACGCATTTATGGAAAAAAGGAAAGCCAGGAAAGTTGACAGATAAATGAAATGACAATGTCAAACAAAACGATTACCTAAATAGAACTACAAATTAGAAGTCGTACACTTGTTATGACTATATGACATTTCAAACTAAAAAAGATAGTAAATTAATATCAACGTTATGCCTTCGAAGGAATCAAGAAGGTAAACAGCAAAAGATATTTTGACGATGCTTACGGCAAGAAATAAAACACGTAGGTTTCTGCAAGTATGTAGGTATGTACTTGTAATTCAACAAAACAATACGATTTCTTTAATGTTCTTAAGTTAACGTTAACGAGCTTACAAACAGAAATACGAGAAACTTGTGTAAAAACAAGTCAGGTTTCGCTTTAAACACGTCATAAAAAATCTGTGCTACCTAACAAACAAAAACGTACGACATGTAATGTAATATATGCATATTTCCACCCATTTTCGGGTACTTCTATCCTATCTATCTATTATGATTCTTCTTCTTTTCCAGCAGTTTCTGGCTCTTCATTATCCTTAACTGTAACTGGTATCGTGTTACTAAACTTCTTGAATTTTGCGACAAAAAATCCATCCATGTTGTGGGAGTGAGGGTAAAATCGCCTTGTAAGATTTAGTGTTGGATGAAACCTGTAATGCATTGCAAAATTAATGAATGTGAAATAGTGCATGTCAAACGCGAGAATTTCAGAGAATGTTCTTTAATGAAACAATAACATGACTAATCTTACCTTTTCTCTTGAATTTTCGTAAATCCAGGAGTGCCAAAGTCTAAGCCAGTAGGGACCAACTTCACATTCCGTTTTCTCAGGGCAAGATTTACAACTTCCTCGTTTTCGTCAGGCTAAACAAAATCACGAGCTTCAAAATAAATACTTGTCCAAAAAATAATTGATCAAGGATACCAGTCCAATTAATGCGTACCAGAATTGAACAGGTAGAATAAACAAGATAGCCTCCAGTTTTTGAAGAAGCGTCAAGACAATCTATCGCCGCCAAAATAAGTTCTTTTTGCTTTGTATTCGTCCTCTGAATGTCTTTTGCATCTCGCTGAGTTTTAGTTGAGGAGTCCTTTGAAATAACGCCGGTTCCAGAACAAGGAGCATCAAGTAAAACTCTATCGAATCCCTTGATTACTTCAGGTAGTTTTCGTCCATCATACGAACATATTACAGAATTCTTCAAACCCATTCTGTGGAAGTTTCCGATCAAAGCCTTCGCTCTGTCTTTGTTGAATTCATTGGCGAACAATACTCCGGTGTTTTTCATGAGGGCAGCTAAAAAATAAATTGAGAATAGTCCAAATTTTAACTTAATGCTATGCTAATTTGTCGAAAAGAAAGAAAAAACACAAGACAATCTAATCGAACGTACCTATCTACTACAACTTGAACATCAAATGCTTCATCTTCATTTGGAAAGTCGATTTTGTCTTTGTCGTTTTTATCGGGGTTTCTAAAAACAAAAACCAAGAAAATAAGAAAATGTAATTTATCACCCCAAAATCATCTTAAGTTCACTGATTGACTCTTACGATGATGCATTCATGTCCGCCAGTTTATGCCATTTAGTAAGTTTCTCCTTGTCATCATCATCCTCCTCGTCTTCCTCTTCTTCCCCGTGTCCACTGTCTGGAGTTTCCTCTTCCTCGGCATCCGAACCCGGAAAATCGTCTTTCATCATTTCATCATCGTCTTCTTCCTCTTCATTCGCTTCGTCTTCTTCTTCTGAACCCATTTCGTCTTCTTCGTTATTCCCTTCATCTGATTCTTGTTGTTCGACATCATTGCCACCATCATCACTGCCACTCTCTACCTCCTGAGTTTCCATTTCTTCTTCTTCATTATCATCAGAATCCGACTCGGAACTTGGAGCAGTCTTTTGTGGTCGTCCTTTCTTGCTTTTGCCCGCAGAAAGTCCTTCAAGAAAAAATAAAGCCTTAACAATTAATCTACATCAACTCAATCAATATCATAATACGCCACTGACACTGACATTTAACTATTATTACACTAATTACGCCTTTACACAATTCACAATAAAACAATTTCCTTTACCTCTTCGTGGCGTGTTCTCATTTTTTCTAAACGGCTGACCTGGTTTCAGCCTAAGGTTGTCATTATCAAAAACACGAGCAACCTTTTTCCTTTGTTTATTTCCGAAGTCTTTCTTTCTGTTATTTTTCGATATGCCACGTCCAGCTCCAGCGGATGGGAGTATTCCTGGGAAAGTCGGGTCTTGTTGCTTCCTCGCTTTCCTGCCCGGTCCAGATTTAGGCTTTTCGGACCAATTAGCCTTTCGACCCATACTTAAAACTTAACTTGCAATACCACTATCACAAACAAACCCACAAGACCAAACACCTGGAACGCCAAAGCCAAAGAAAGAGGAGGTGCTAATAAAAAATAAATACTCTTTCTTCGGCTAATAAATAATTCTTATCTGACGCGTCTGCATGAAAATAATAACATAGATTTACCCACGTCAACTGACTTTTTAACCACAATTATTATTTTTTAAACATTAAACTTAAACACCTTGTTGATGCTTCAAAAACAATCCCACGTGCTTTGCAGTTAGACTGACTTGAACCCAAACCAAAGCATTACTATTGCAGTTGTTCATGCACGCACTGAAGCTCCCTCCTCAGCATCAATGCTCACTTACATCAATGGGGGAAACTTGAGATAATTTAGGCTATGCAACTCAATAATATTTCCCCGAGTCTCCCAATCGAAGCCTATAGGCTTGCACCGCACCGCACAGGCTGGCTTGAAGAAATGAGGATGATATGATGAATGAGATGAACAAAACAAAAATTGAGAGAGAAAGAGAAGCCTTCCTGCAAAAAAAATCCTGATTTTTATAAACGAACTAACACAAATGAGAATATCCATGTTGAGAATTGATTGATAATGGTTATGCAATGTTTTTCTTTTTAGTAGGTGTATGATACCTGATTAATATTTGTGACCAGAGCATTGAAATGAATGATTGGTCCATGTAAGTTCTATGCCGTAAGGTAAAAATTTATTTAATGTTCATCCTCAATAAGACATTTATTTGTTCGTTTGTACTTTGGTTTCTTTATTATATGAAATGAAATATTTTATAACACGTGAAAAAATGGAAAAAATTGTTTGAAGAAGTAACAAGATGAACTGTACACAAAGGATGAAAAATTCAATAAGTACCAGTGCAGTGTGTTTAAAAAATTTATGTCGTAAATTTAGCTGCATCCAGCCTTCGGCTCCAGTAATTAAACCCTCATCCCATGTATCCATAATTTGGCATCATTGGGTAGCCACCAAAACCACTGTGTAAGCCAAAGAAATATTTTAATTAAATAAATTCAAATTCATAACAATTACTGCTTTTAATTCCTAATGTGAAGTGTCTTACATTCCCCCGGAACTAGCGCTGGCTGAAGCAGATGCAGAAGCTGAAGCACCTCCGAATCCGGCTTGCATAGGATAGAAGTAGCGACCTTTTCTCTGCTTTTTGTTAAGCGTTGTCTTCAATTGGGTGGGGATAGAACCGGCTTCCGCTGAGAGAAACAAAGTAAATTCAGGGTATTATTAAGTCGAATATTTAATAATGATAATTTGATTAAGAATCAATCAATTAATTAATCATTATTTATCAATCAGTATGATTTAATTTAATCAATGGTCATTAATTATAATGAAAAAGAAAAACAATCTTACGTTTCATCAGTCCAGTCGTGACTGAAGGAGCATTCTGAATAGGAAGAAAGAAGAACAATTGCGATGCAGATGACTGCAAAAAGGGTGAAACTTCTGAATGCCATAGTTGATTGTAGAGTAGATGTGAAATAAAAATTAGTTTGCTCTATGAAGTGGACAAAGATGTGTTGTTTGTAGTATGAGTGGACTTTGAATGATGAATGTTCTAAAAAGCCAAAGGGTTTATATACCTGTTGCAGGTTAAGTTTGGAATAAATTAGTTTGCTCTATGAAGTGGACAAAGATGTGTTGTTTGTAGTATGAGTGGACTTTGAATGATGAATGTTCTAAAAAGCCAAAGGGTTTATATACCTGTTGCAGGTTAAGTTTCGAATTGAAGCAAAAGTTATGTTTTAGGTATCCAAAAAAAAAGTTAGGTAAAGGACTGTGTCATTAAAGGTGCAGGAAGGTAGGGCAAGCCATGGGTATATGGGTGCATGGGTAGGTAGCTGGAAAATCCAAGTCGAAACCCACGAGAACTTAGGTATTTTTATTTCGGACATTTTCTTTGCTTGCCTTTTATTCTTTTGCAAGGAAAAAGGAAAACCCCTTTTCCAAGAAAATAATTTCTCAAAATAACACGGGAATTTCATATGGGACTTCACCTTACATTTTTCTAAGTTGCATAAACGAGCATCTTAATTTCTGAACAGATTAACCATTTTCATATTTGAAAGGATTAAGAATGAAGGCCGCTATGAAATGCAACATGTAAGTTTGCTATGTTATAATGTTCCATACCTAAAATTTCGGATTCAGCCGGAGCCAAACCGACAAAAAGTAACTTTTTACATTTTACGCGTTCATTTTATGCTGCCACTTTGAACAGACTTAAGCTAGGGTTGCATCATGTCTAATTTCTCGTTAACACTATCCAGATGACCTTTTTGCTTTCTTTTCTTTGCCTTAAGAAAACATGAACATAACTCACTAAGTCATGATTCACAACACTTCCTTTTCACTTGGCTATGATATGCTTTTTATATTCGATTCCCTTCTCTTCAGATCTTCGTAAATTTAAAAAAAAGTGTAGAGATAAAAAATTATCCTTTTTCTTAGAAAAGTTAAAGATAACAATGATGCAGATGAGAACTATAGACGCTATTTTTTTATTTTCGAAAATTGAGCGTGATCAAATTAGGTATCCTGACTCATGACATGACTGACTCATGATTGAATATTGGATGTCCCAAAGAATGCAGCATGTACATATGTATTATATATGCATTAAAGCCTGAATAAATTTTAAAAAGAAGATGTACGTTTGCTGGGAACTGAACTCGTGTTGATGAAATGCGTGGAAACGTTCGCGTTCGTCTCAAAAGTAGAAGCAGAAGCAAAACCAACTTCCAATACAAAGAATGAAATAATTTGAGGTTGTTTATTGGTTTCAAAAAATAATCAATAATCATTCATTTAGATCCGGTCATAATCATAATAACTCAGTTCGAGAAATCAAAACATTAAATTGTTAATAAACTTTATTTTAATTCGAGCTTCATATCATAAAATTCAAGTATAATTCTGTATCCTGTACCGTACCATGATATCCTTTAAAGCTTGAATCAAACTACTTCTACAAGTTTTTTTACGTTATTAACAATAATTACTGCTACAAATATCTCAAATTGATTAATATACATGCTTAGATAATTAGTTTAGGACTATTTAGACAGCCATGTTCGTGACTTATCAACATGGAAAATACCGCTCTGTATAAACAATATGTAAACAATACTTATCGCTTTGCTGTTTGCAAAAGAGTTAAAATACTTACGAACTTCAATCTAATACTTTTCTTCTTATTTTTAATTAAGTAAGTACACATGTCACATTGTACGTATAAAAGGCAATCCTGAGTTGCTGGCTTTACTGATTTCAAGAGCTAGCTAATGAAAATTTATGCAAATAATTGACATAAAAATATTGGACAATGACAATATTATAACAGGTTAATGCGTACTTAATTTTGCGATACGTTTAAAATAATCATATGAAACTCCAGAAAAACGATGTCAAATAACTGCTAAACATTTGCTTTGCAATTCGCGCTGCAAATATCTTCATTTTATATACAACTTACATTATATGGCGTATTTAAATAATATTCTCTGTTATTAAATACTTTAGGTTAGCTTTAAAAGTTCATGATTCCAAACATACCATGTATTGACTTTCTCAATTTCTGCTGACTGTTGTGATACGTGACATTTCAATTTTACATGTGCATATCAGCCACTTGATGATCATCTTTTAGTTCTCGCTTTGGTTGTATCAATGCCCGATGCAAATGACTCAAGCTGTGACATCCTGAAATTTAAGGAAAATCAGAAGCATAGAAATTAGTACCAAAAACTTTTTAGTGTTCTTTTAGCCAGAAAGGCAATGACCCTTTTTCTTTTGTGCAATAATAAATTGAGCTTTTCTGTAATTGATAAGCATTTTAAAACACGCAACGGGGATTGTGAACATGATCAGTGCGATGCAATCCTAGAAAACATCAAGCGTTTTCTACGGCTTTATGCAAGTGACAAAGTTATTCAATTCATATAAATAAAAAACATCTACGTACTTCTGCAGACTTGCAGAGGTACCTATTCGTCTTCAGCTTGACAGACAATTTGTCTCTTTTTCAGTAATAATGCTGAGAGCAAAAGCAAAGTGCATTTGAATATTTTTGTTTTATTGTCGTGCTATGATAATTCTGACAATTCACGCATCAAAGACATTCACGAACTACCGCAATAATTTTAGGATTAAATTTTATTTTAGCTTTTATTATTTCATAGTCGCAGCTTTCATCGGACCACCATGAGTGGGACTAGGTAATTATGGTTTTGTCAAATTCTTTGCTTTCTTCCGAGTTACAATGATCTCGTGTCATGTGCAATGTTGATGATGTAATATTATACTAGGCCACACTAGGCATAATATGTTCCTAGATTACAATATTATTACGGACGTTATTTCGTTTGCATTGGAGAGTGTATTATTAATGTAATAGATTTTTTAAAGATTTGACTAAAGATCCATCAGTCTCCTGGAGTCTCGTAACGTAACGTGCAATCAACACTTGCAATGCCGATGGTTTTGTACGTAAGGTACCTATGCATTTCTACTTCTACATTTGCTCTCCCATCCATTAATGAGAAATAGACAAGTGACAAGACTAAGACC
>JAHZNI010000968.1:0-19191 GCA_027744415.1 Seira ritae
ACCTATAGAAATGGAGACGAGGCGAAGGGTCTATTGTGCGCAATTTTTTTGGACTGTTTTGGCTTAAAAGAATTCAATTTAGGCTGGCAAGCGACAATATACCCTTATGTATGTGTAGATTAGTCAAATAGCTGTGCATTAGATTGAATCGGGGAGTAATATATTGGTCCCTTTCAAATTTCCTACTGCACTACTACAAGCAAACTCAGAAAAATAAAAAGACAAAATTTGAAACAAAAGAAAAACCTCCTTGTTTCGGCAAACATTATCATTAGTTTATGTTTGGAAAGCTTATTTAATTCAATTTTTAGAAATGTAGAGTAGAAGTTAATGCTTAAAATTAGGATGTTGCTTGAGCAGAAATGAGTGTGTTAAATAGGGGATTTCAAATGCAAATCAGCATTTTGTGTGTTTGCTGACCAAAAGTGGATTGCCGATGGAAGTTAAAATTTACGGTTTTGATAGATAATTCCCAACATTTACTTCGAGGCTACATTTATGGCACTAGAATTTCAGTATAAATGACAATTATATGATACAAACTTCTCAACTCGCTTTGCAATAAAAGCTTTCCTGGTCATTGGAGGAATAATATTATTATTAACATTAACAGTGTCAGTGCTCGTATATTTAATGGCATTATGTCATTTACAATTCATTCCATTTGACATTATTAAGATAGTGGATATTCACTTGCATCTTGTTTGATACGGTTACAGTTGCAGCCTTACTGACTCGCTCTAAAAACTAGTTAAGGCCATGTCAAGTCAGGAGCACCAGAACAGAACTCTCAATTCTCAACTGACTACCTAGCATAGTGGAATTAAGATGGACCTTTTGTGTAAAGCTATAGTTATCTGTGATGACAAGCCTTCTTTATCCTTTCTCTCTTTTCTTTTCACCTGAGCAGAGCGATACTTGAAACTGGAACATTTCCAGTCCACTTCTCCAGCATGACACTTTTCATTTCGTTTCATTTCATAAAAATGAATAATTGAGGACGAAGAGAGAGCCCATGCTCATAGCTTGAGCCAAGATAAAAAAAGACTCGCACCAAATGGAAAATGACAAAAGCGCAGCTGGAGGCGGATGTTGCATGGGTTCATTCCTCTGCATATTTCATTTTGCATGGTTTTTTATGAATTTTTTATGTGCTTCATGAATCGTGATCCATGTGTCTCCCTCCGTAGAAGCATATTAATTCCATACATGGTGAAATGTGACACGACTCATACAACTCTACTCATTTGTTTAAATTTAATTGTTTCTCTGAAAATAAAAAAAAGAAAACTTTATTCGGATGAATGATCACAACGATCCTCTTTTATTTGTTTGTTTTCCAGGACAAGGAAGACTTGTACGTGAGCCTGAGCGCATCCGTCCGTCACTTCGCTAGGGCCCTCGGCCACCTCCTCGTGTACTGCCACTGGCACTCCTTCTCAGTCCTCTTTGACGACTCCCCCTCCATCATCGACACTCAGGGAACGTGGGAGGAGGTGCTGAGCCAAATGACCACCCGTCTTCCCACGTCAGACCCCTCCGTCGCTGGCTCAAAATCCATGCCTCGCAAGACCAGCGAAGGGAATGGCGAAGACAAGAGCGCGAACTTCACTGACTACGATTACGACAACGGCGGTGGCGGCGGACCATTCGATGATACGGATTTTCCTGATCCCATACTCCATCCAAACTACTTAACCATAAAAACTCGGGACCCCCTCTCCGCCTTCCGGGCCCTTTCAGAGTTGACGAAGGCCACTCAAGGCGTTATCGTCCTCCTGTGCTCCGAGAACTCGGCAAGGCAAGTCTTCCACGCTGCAAAGAGGCTCCGAATGCTCAACGGCGACTACGTCTTCATCATGGTCGGTCAATTCAACGAGTTTGAAAGCGCCCCTGATTGGATTCCAAGCGGTGTGCTCGCTATGCGAAGTCCGCGCAAGGCGCCCATTGGCAAGTCCCTCATGCGCACCACAGGAAAACTTCTCGCCTCCGCAGTGACCACAATCAAAGACGAGCCCGCTCCCGTCCCCATCCCCCCAAATAATGGAAACGGAGGAAACAACAATAATAACAACAACAATGGCGACTTCTACAACGGGCCGAGTGGCGGTGTTTTCAGTGGCTTCACAAAACACGAGCTCAGTCGACTGGGGCCAATTAACAAGTTTACACCGGGCGGTGGCGGTGGTAGTGGAAGTAGCTCTCTTGGGCTCAATCCATTCCTCCTTCCACCCTCCCATTCCAATGGCAACAACAACAACAAAAGACTATCATCTCTTTTCGGGGAGAGTGAAACGAGCAGTCCCACTGAACCTCCGGCGCCAACAACCTTCCTCACTTTGCTCGAGAACCTCTCCAATGTCTCGTGCATGGGAGAGGGAAAACTCCAACAGAAAAATACTTTCTATGGCCATTACAAGGTAAAATAACACAAATCTCTGTACTATTCTCTCTGTTGAACATGAGCCAAGGAAAGAGAGAGAGAGAACTTTTTTTATCGCTTTTTTAGCTTTGATGACTCAATGGTAAAAAATGGTATCACCTCCTCCTGTGGAAAAAATAGAGAGAAAAGTAAAATCGATTCCCATATCCCATCCCGAGTATTTAACTTTGTTGCTTTCTCCGATAAAAAAGGAGTGAATAGAAATATAGGAATCCGTAGAATAGAAAATGACCACACTTACGAAAAACATCCAAGCTCGTCCTAGGCCTAGTCCAATGTACTCCACTACTCCTACTCACTCGTTCATTTTCTGCATTTGTCATTTACAAGGGCTCTCCAGAGAATTACATCTTGTATTCCTGTCATCATCCCACCGCACCACCATCACCACCACCGCACAACACCGGTCGGTAGACTGTAGCTGTATTGCTATTGCTGCGATTGCGATCTTGACTTTATTTTCGATCGTGCTTGCTTCTCTGTAGCCAGAGCCAGGTCACAAATTTCCCGTGATTATGGCTTTTTTCACTGAAGCCATTGTACTATGTATATCTGAGTGAGTACTGACTGGTGTGATATTGCAATCATTGAGCAACAACGAATAACCTCACGAATAACTTGTTCATGTTTAGGGGCTTAAGCCCTCATAGACAAGATCATTATCATCTTTGTTGTCTGCCGACAATGACAACGCATCACAGGGAAATGGATGAGTTGATGTTGATATTGTTCGCGGGTGGGAAAATGATGATTGCTCTTTACTCCAGGGAGACTATAGGAGTGTATATTGGTGGTGATGGTGGTGAAAAGATAAAAAAATGGAATTGAGCTGGAGCTGGACGTTGAGTTGGATTTGGAGTGATGGATAAAGTAAGGACAGGACAGCGAACCTCAGGAGGATTGGATTTCAAAGTGTCCATTGAGGAGAGAGAGAGAGGGAGGGGAGGACATTGTCTCCTTTTAACTTTGAAGTGGGAAGTTTTTTTTATGTTTTTATCTTTGGATAGAAAAAAAATTCCGGAAGTTGAACTTTCTAACTCCAGTGGGGTAATATGATACTTTTACCGGTAGAGAATTAGAGAAGCTGTATAGAAATGACAACTTTGTAAGGGATTGGATAAAGGGCGAAAAGTCAAATAAGACAAGTTGCAATATTGGAATAGAGTCTGTCCGTGGTGAATGTTATTTTTTCCGCAGGAGTAAGCATACCTAGACATCTCAGTTGCCAAGAAGGAGAAGGAAGAGGATGGAAGATAAACAGAAAAAAAGTTTATTGCGTATATTTTTTTCGGGTGAACATGAACTTGAAAAGGGTAAATTGTTTGTTTGCACTTCCACTTTCATTCGTTTATCTTTCGTGGCTGCGAAGAGGTGATGTTGCTGGTTGGTTAGAGGGTGAAGGCGGAAGTGGATGTATCCATGTGTCAGGCTAAGAATAAGGACTTTGCTAATAAAGCTTTAAAGCAGAATATTTTTGCATCCACGTTATGCTCATAAGTATCTTGGTGGTGTTGATTGTACGTACAGTTTAAAAAATTATTGCAATTTAAAGCTCACAATATTTAGATCATACATAGTCATTAAAAGTAAGTTCGCGTTTTCCGACTCAGCGATTCGGCATACATGGTTTTGTATTAGCATCATATTATGTACTTTTAGGTACTTTTTTCGTATCTCCGACATGATACATATTATGATGAACTCATGATTTGCATATTATTATTCCATCATTTTTAAATCCACATTATTTGAATTTACCCAAACGTTACAAAAAGACTGGAGATTAACTGTAATTAAGCGTTTCCCCATTTTTATCTTTAATATCGTCATTACTTATGATATATATACCTCGACCATTTTTGGATATTTAGCGTTCTGATGAACCCCTATGGATTATTCTTTACCTGGAGCATATTATAATCTAACTGACATTCAAAAATTCACTTCGGTCGTTCTTCTTTTCAGCATAATATTAATTTCATCAAAATGAATTGACCAGTCTATTTTACTTACATCATAATATAGTAAGAAATTGATGAAAATTTCTTTTATATTTCAAGAAAAATTAGAACAAAGCTAAACTATCGAAATATGTAGTTGAAAAATGGGTATTTGTTGATGCTCGATTTGTGATGCTGAAACCTTCCCTATAGATGTAATGACGGTCACGTGCGACGCAGTTGAATAGTTGAAAACACTCTAAACATTTTCTGCAACTTTCCTTCCCCTAAAAATCTGTCAAATGATTCCTTCACAGTTCCAGGGGTTTCAACCGAAGAGCAGTGAACTGCTGTAAGATTCCATGGCACCCATCACCGCGGCATAAAGCAGTCGCTCATCCGCTCATCCTCACACACTCCCCATTCCGTCTAAAAAATGCGAGTGAGAAACATAAACAGAGCAACGGCCTGGTGAATATAGTAACACATGCTGACTTTCATCTTCAACTCATCACATATATATGTACTTTCTTGATCCTTCATATTTCATTCTTAAGTTTTTCAGTAAAAATATAAAACGGATTGTGTAAGATTTAAGATTTTCCACTCAAGCTGTTTATATAGCTATAAAGCATGGCACGAGCTCGAGCATTCAGTTTTTTATGCGTGGAAGTGAGAATCTGAAATGAGGAAACCGCAAAAAATTATATGGTCTTGGTCTGCACCCTTTTAACTTATCTCATTCCACACGAATTCATATTTTTTATTCTTCTGGGAAAGTTGACGAATTTTCTGGGAGAACGGGAAATTCCTCTAAAATGCAATATTATGTACCGCTTGAAGCGAAACAGAATCCTCCTCACGACCTACTTAGGTACGTCTTATTAAAAACAGACTTCTCTTGAAAACGAGATCAAATTCATTTTATGTATTTTCCAGTGGCTTCCCTCCGGACCATTCCTTCCAACCTCAAGCCGAGCCTTGGTCTTGGCCCTGGAGGGCTGTATTTCCTCGTTGCTTATTGCTCCTTTATTTAATTTCTCTCCGGACTGGACTTCGTCATCTTCTTTTTCCTTCCTTCTTGNTGGCCCTGGAGGGCTGTATTTCCTCGTTGCTTATTGCTCCTTTATGAAATTTCTCTCCGGACTGGACTTCGTCATCTTCTTTTTCCTTCCTTCTTGGTGTCTTGTCGTCAGGCCAAGCTTGAATTGGCTTGGCTACCACACCAGGCTCTGGCTTTTTTCGGTTGAAATGAAAGTCTTTTTTGAAGAAAAGAAGTTTTTTCAAAAAGTTTCCCATTTTATTACATGCTGGTGGCATCCGAAAGGAGAAAGTTTACTTTTCCCCCTGTAATAATGCTTATAACCGGTCTGTTGCGTCCTAACAGCTCCAGGTTTGGATTTGTTCTTCCGATTTTTATTATCGCTGATGGCGATGATAAGCACGTGGATATAGCTGTAAAGTTAAGTAATTCCCCTGTAATAATGCTTATAACCGGTCTGTTGCGTCCTAACAGCTCCAGGTTTGGATTTGTTCTTCCGATTTTTATTATCGCTGATGGCGATGATAAGCACGTGGATATATAGCTGTAAAGTTAAGTATTAAGTGCAATGTTGGATATGAAAAAAGTTTTTTAACTGGAAGGATTGCTCTGGGAATGATTAGTTCTTTTTCAAAGAATTGGAATTGAAGCAATTTTTGTTAGAAAAAAGTTCCAATTTTTTCGGTGGTTTCAAGTTACATAAATATAGCCAAATTGTAAAGCAGGGAGTATTGACTTTGAATAGTGGACTTTCGTTGTCCAATTTGGTGGCTTCCAAATCCTTTTTTTAAACGCAAGTTACATATTTATGTTTTAAATGGAAGGCCATCTCAGAAACTCTCTATTATCGCTCCTCGTGGAAAAGTCAATATGGAATGTGTTGTCACGAAGCAGTAATGGGAAATGAAATAAAGAAATACGGTATCCAATCTCAAACGTTTATTTTTTGCTTTATTACCCTCCAAGAATGCCGACATCTACAATCGACATTGTCGCTGGAATGCACAGCACAAGAAAAAAAATACATAAAAACTCTAATACATTTTATTGATTTTGTTTGAGAAGAAAAGCATGCATATTGCATACTTCCTTTTTACAACTTTTCCAATTCTCTTTTTATATTTTCTAGTGAGCTCCGATCCCAAATGAGCCACCTCTCGATGTCAGTCTCCGACGCGACGCTCCCTGTGATGACATTCGACATCTTGAACCTCGTGCGTAAGCCACTAGAACCATCTTCATCCTCCATCAGCCCTGGAAGTGGTTCGGGTTCTGGGAGTGGAAATGGCTTCAATTATATTCCACCGCACTCATCTTCAAAGCCACCTCTGGAGAGGGAGTGGCGGAAAGTTGGGAACGTGTCCCCGGGTAAAGCTCAAGTTCAGCTGGAAACTATACGGTGGCCAGGGGGAGGAATATTTGGTCCGGGGGAGAGACCATCTAAAGCCTATAGGGTCGTGACCATCGTTAGTCCTCCGTTCGTGATGGAAACCGAGGCTGAGGATAATCGGACCTGTGTGAAGGGGCTCCCCTGCCTGAAAGTTCGGACCAAGAATAAGGTATAAAAATTCTCCAGAAAAAAATTATTTTTCAGCCACAAAGAACCAGACGGACAGAAATATTTTCTCTGAAAGTGGTTGATCGTGATGGTCGATGCACTTCATGAAGGAAATAAATTTCTTTCGGGAGATCATCCCTACAAGAGAATAGGCTGTTGACTGACATTGACTTTTATTGGGTATCCATCATCATCATCATCGTGATCATGGTCGTAATCGTGAGGATGAGGAGGACGATAACGGTCTGCTTCTTTTCTTCTCTATTTTCAGGACGATCTCGCCCTAATATTTGCGGATTTCGAGAGGAGGAAATCATCAGGGGAATCGTATACCCTGCATTGTTGTGATGGACTCGCGATGGACCTTCTCGCGAGTGTGGCTCGTGAGCTGAAATTTGAGATTGATCTGTACCTTGTCGTGGATGGATACTTTGGATCGAGAAATGTGAGGAGAAAAATATGTTCTCTTTTTTTATCTTGTCTTATTTGTAAAGTTGTGTGTGGGGTTCGGGGTTTGGTTTTCTTCACATGTATTTTTTTCCAGAGGGAAAGGAATGCATCAGCTTGAGCTCGGCTCGTTTATCATTTCCATTTTGTGTATTCAATTCAGGAGCTTCTTTAGAGTCACGAGTCACATCATCGAATCGAAGCACAAGTGAGACTAGGGAAAAAATATTAATGATGGGTGGTTTTTTTTCAGAGGAGAAAACTGTTATTACACTACAATGCATTCTGGTTTGTGGTTTGGTAAATATAAATTGGAATGCAGTTTGGTCTTGGGCGGTTCAGTTGATATATTTTTTTTTTCATTTTGGTTTATCCCATCATCCATTTCAGCATAATGATGATGTTCATCATCATCGTAAATATTATGATTATTTAAGATCAGATGAAATATGACCATGAGGTGAAGTCTCCAAAGAGGAATCATCAAGACCGATGTATCTCCGGAGAGAATTTTTGGATTGGGGCATTGTGAATTATTGTATTCGCTGCTGTTTTCTTACTGATAGCTGTCATTATTATCTAATATAAACTGAAAATAGATTTTACTCATGAGAAATCATTTTGATAATCAAAGTCAGGCAGAATACTTGCATAAGCCCAAGCACCCAATATTTTGGGAAATGACCTTGGTTGGTCGTTTAAAAAGGGAATCTTGAAGTCGACGGCTGCAATGAGCACCTACAGATTTTTTCCCTTTTAAAAAGATGGAGGATCACAGTATTAATTTAAGGCAATTTATAAAAATTAATTTTATTCTATATTTCTTTTCAGAATACAAAGCTTAATGCTTTTGCCACTTATAATAACTTCAAAAAAGAACTTTTTTCTAATTTTCTGTTTTCTTTCAAGAACATTTTTTTTCTTCAAAACTTTCAAACTGCAATGCAATCAACTCGAGCATAGAGCAACTTGAAGGGAATCTTTAATTTCTCTGCGTATTTAATCAACATTGCATTCTCATTCATACCGCCATTACTCACTGCATCGAATAGGAAAAAAAATCTTCATTTTTCTTTTTCATTCTCCCAAAGTTTCTTGTTAATTCATGTGTTCCTACGCGGGACGAATTACGAATGCAATTTCCACGAAGAAAAGTTCTCCCGTGATCCCTATTTTGAAAAAGAAACGTTGGGAGATTGCTACAGTCGCTACTCTATGCGCTGCTTCAGGAGCAAGATGGATGACGTACTGCTCCCTACTTCTTGGGAATCTCGAAATAAGAAATTCTAGGGATGCAGTCATTGTTCAAACAGACAAAACAGGGGATAATTTTTTAGTCTCCTGCGACTTTCGCAACTTAAGCGGAAGCAGTAAAAAATATGGCTTCGTTTTGTAACAATAGCGTTAAAAATGTCATGTTTGGACCTGGGAACGTTCATTAGGTACGTTGTCATCTAATTTTCAATTAAGTTTTACAATTAACAAGCTGAAAACTTTTAGAAATCCACCAAAAACAATTTTTGGTCCTGAGCAAAAAGAAATCGGAAAAAATTACTTGTGTTTCATTACAGTTGACATTCTTCGTGAAATTGCTTCTATCAAATCACGAGTTATTTTTCCAAGCAGAGCAGATGCTCCTTCACAGTTCGGTTTTCAGTCTCTTCAGTCCTCGATACTCCTCTCTCGATTTTCTCCTTTCAATCAAGTCCTCTTGAAAAAATGTTCGTCTTTTGTGATTTTGACAGAAGACAAGAGACTGCTCGATGCTCAGACTTACGAATGCTTACAGCGAATATATGTAGCTCTCGTTTGCCTTTTACTCTCATTTGCATTTTGCCTCTTGGCCTTGTCATATGCGATGAAACAAACTTCAGTAAAATATATATTCTTTCCACGCAGAACCTTTTCTCTGAATGAGTCTTGCATGAAGAATGCAACCTCTTCATCTTCACCGAAGAAAGTAAGTATTAAGTCAAGAAGAAATTGTTCCATTCATTTTCTGATTTTTTCATTTAGCCTCATTTTTCTATTCCACCGTTGAGGAAAAAAGCAGATGGATTTTAATATCGAGATAGCATTCAGTATCAGTTCAATACGGGTTCAATATCACGTCCGCTTACTCAAGAACTTTCACTTTCTCCAAAATGAACGTGAGTCATAAATGAGCTCTTCATCCGACCAGCCGTAAATATCTATAGTGATGAAAAAAATATGCATGCATAACATTTTATTTCCGGTCTGATGCAGGTGTGCTTAATGTACCAATATCAAGAGCAAAATATTTAAGTAGATGTGGCGATGGTGATATTGATATCGGTATTCACTTTCATGTGTCAGTTGTGCATTGGCATATCATCGTCATCTTGTCAAACTTTATGTAAGTCTCTAAGTAAGTAGGTGCATTTAGTTGCTCCCCGCTCCTTCAATTACGTCATGGTTACATCACATCACTGTCGCATACGCGTTGCCAAACAATCACAATAGGAGAAATGTAGTTTCTCCAACAAACCGGAATGGGACATAAAAGAATACGATCCCGATAGAATAGAGAGGAATGCGACTATCTAGTAGAGACAGACAGTTTGACGGTTTTTTTATCAAATTGAAAATAAAGATTTTTTTGGAAAGAAAACGAGAAATATATATTGGTATTGTCTGGGGGATGGAAAGTGAAGAAGAAAATTGCTTTCTTCGATGTACTGGATCGTAATACTGTGTGTTGCTATCGGTTCCAAAAAATCTCTATCTTTATTGCATGCACAGGAGTGGATGTAGTTGTTTTTTTGTATTTTCAATTGTGGTGGGAGTTCTTTCGGTGAAATGACAGTGTGTATGCAAGATATTGATTATGTGCATGAACGAGTGGGAAGATAATGCATGCTGCATTCTCGCGTTTGCATGCACGAGTTCATTTGATTCCAGGGATGATTACATACATACTTCATGCTGACTTATCGAACATTTAAAAAATCCTGAAAACTAGGAAGGGAGAAATTAATTCAATGCGTTCACTCGAGCTACAATACGCATAAAACAAATATCCAACCTGTTATTGTTTTAGTGGACTTCGAATTGCCGGAGAAAGTCAACGAAAAAAGTGAAAGCCATTGGCGAGATACTGTTTTTTTTCATTTTTTGGAACTTCAGGAATACTGCTTTTTCATGGAAGACCGAGGAATATGATTTGTTTAAATGCATGAGTAAAATGTTGAAAACGCGGAACAATGATCTTTTTGTATATCAACCGAACATCAAAATAGATAAAATATTGAGTGCTCCGACTGGATTGGGAACTGAATATATAATAATAGCAATAATTTGTCCACATTGGCCAAACCATTATTTAAACCAGATCGATAAAAGTTAATTCACAAAGCGTTTTTGAATTTGATGCTTTTTGAAGCGTTTTTGAAGCTTTCAGTTTTGAATTTTGATAAAAATAAAAATGAAGGAGTTGGTGAAGTTTAATCAGTATCAATGATTATTTTTTTGCATTTAATCCGCAACCCCTGCACTGTCATTATTTTTTTGATTTTGATAATGTTTCCCATCGAATTAATGCCCTCGACAAATGCGAAAATAAGGCTTGCTTGGTGTTAAGAAAAAACATTTCTTTTCACTCATCTAAATTCCTTCGTTTGCAAAAAAAGCCTTCTAAATATTCTTCGAGATTTTTCAAGTTTTCCATTTTAATTCCTTCCAGTTTGCCTAAATCCCTCCATTTTTCTTCACATTTTCCTCGCTTCATCAACTCACTTAGTCCTCGAGAGATGAAAATCGAAAGAAAACATTCAAGAAAAGATTTTCCCTTCATCTTCCTCATTCCTAAGATATTTTTCAAAGTGAGAAATAAGCTTTCCCATGCTTCACTTCCTCCACATATTTTTTTTCCTGAAGGAGTATCTATCTTCCCTCCACATCTTTATCGGTGAACTCCAAAAAAAACTCTAAAATGAGCAGTATGTATTAAGAGGAAGCTGTTGAAAGTTTTGGTTTTCGTTTCAACCCAGAAAATCTTATCATCCATCATCATCACCAGCACGAGCGAACATCTCACCAATTCACCAATCTGAACTTTTTAATCTCTTTTACTTCCGCTAACTCAGCAGAAGCATCGTCTTCCTCCTATCCCTACTAAAATATATTAGATCTCTTCTCACCGGCAGAAGAAAAAAAACCGATTCAACTAGAGTGGGGTTATTAAAAACTTTTCGTCTTAATTCCCACTTTTCTTCAATGCAATTCAGCCCAGACCAGACAAGAAAAGTTGAGATTCAAAATCAGCTGCATCGCATTATGGAAAAATCAAGAACTTTTCACAAGACTTCAGGGTTTTGGAAAATAAATTGCCTATTGAATTATTTGACAATCTGCAGTCCTACTATTATGCCTTTGCTAGAGGGGCATTTCATTTAGAATGTGATCAGAATGTCCTATTTGAATAAAAGATCTACTTCGGATGACGCCTTCTTTACAAAATCGAAAATCTCCATCGTAGACATGAAATAATCTCGAGCATTCAATTTGAATAAAATATTCCATTCACCCGTAAAGTTTGTTCTTTTCATTTTCGTCTGGTTTGATTTGGCTCGACTTGATCTGGAAAGAATGATACAATCCAAGTTGCATAATCATAATATTACAATTTCTTTGTCGCATTATGTCTGGGTCTTTGATTCACGCAATCATAATATAATCTCGACTGCAATTACAACAATAGTCAAAATCACTGCATTGCATTTCACTTGATCCATTTTGTTGTGTGTTCAATTCCCAAATGTAAACTCAGGTTGAGGTTTGCTTTCAGTGAAAAGAAAAGAGCCATTGCAGCGTTAGTTAAGATTGAAGAAGCAATTTGGGATCTCTCTGGAGGAGTGAAAGTCAACAAAAGGATGGATTGAATAGGTATACGGCTCCTATCTAAAGAACCAAATTGGAAGATGGAGAACTCTCAAAAACCTTTAGTGGTTCATCTTCGTGGGTGTGCGGAATAAAAAGAGCGAATGAGGCAGATCTGTAGCTTTTATGCTTTTACCTTGATGTAATATGCAAAGGAGGAAGTCTTTTTGGAGCTTCTCTCTACTTGGAATTCGCAGTTACTCAGACATTCATCAAGCAAAAATAGATACGTATTCTAGGTTTTCTTGACGGTGCTTTGTCTTCTCTTATCCTTGAATCGTAACGTCAATATTTTACTTTCAGTTTGAACAATAGAGTTGATCGAGAACTAGAAAAATGAGCGTTCTGACAGAGAAAAAATGAAAAAAGGATGAAGTGATGGAGTTTTGATTTGAGGAAAAGACCAAGAAAAATATAATATTATGCTTGTCGCATTCAGTTCAAGGAGAGCAAACTTTCAAATTAATGATGCTTTAATTTTTGTAAACTAAATTCGCAAGTTCGGGTACGTTTGGGTATTACGCATATTAGTTGCCCGGATTAACGACCAAATAAGCGTTACTGACTGAGAGGAATTGTATTACTAACTACAGCAGATTGAAATGGGCTTATTTTCCAGTTGTAATTAATCGAAACCTGAATTGAAACTGAGTAAGTCACAAGTTACGTGATTATGTGCAACCTATCGTGCCATTGCAGTTATTGGTTTGATTAATCTAAAAATAATTATTTAAGCGAGTTAACCAACTTTCCTCGGTTGCTGTCTGATAGATTATTAGTTATTCCTTCTCATTCATTCCTTCATTACCTTCTTCTATTTCTGTCATTAAAATAAATTAATACACCTAAACCAACTCCAGCCTCATCCAATTCGAAACTAATCCTGGATACACTTACTGTACATTCCTTTCTCATCTCAATCTTCAATATTTTATGCAAGCCAAACCAGGAAAAGAAAAGCGAGTGTGGAACCAGGATAAGAATTTTAAAAACACTCCAGCTCTACTCAACATTACATCATCATACATTGTTACTCAAATGGCTCAGAAAAAGTCTGCTTGACATTGAGGACTTGGTTTTGGGAGGCGGTGATGATGATGATATTATGATGATGATGCCTTTTCTTTCCTGTTTCGTGGTTTCTCCTCTCCGTTTTTCTCTACGACTCTACTTGAGTTGAGTTGAGATGCTCTGGTTTAAGAGAGGAAAATGATGACAGAATTTAAGGAGATCGGATGTTATTTAGCTTGTCAGTATCATCATCCAGCTTTTTCCTGGATCGGATCGGATGCTGAAAAAATATGATGAGCTTATTTCCAGAATTCCAGAGAAAAAAATGGATACATGATGTATGGCATTGTGATGCATGAAAAATGTCATCATTTCTCATGAATAATAGGTTTTGAATATGGATGTGACGCGATACCAGAGTCTAGAGCCGTGATTATGATTATGATTGGGTGGTGGTGGTGGTGCTCATGGTGGAGGAGCAAGTCTTGGAGAAAAGGGAACATTGACAGTGAACACTTTAAATATATTATGAGTCGCTCCATTCCATGAATGAGTGATGATCGTGATGGCCCTGGAAATGGGACTGGCATGGCAGGAGTATCGGCGATGGCGGTAGTGGTGGTGGTGATAGTGATGATGTGGTGGATTGAAGTGATGTGATGATGGCGATGATCATGATGAGAATAGAATGTGATGTGTGATGGGATTGGGAAAGGAACGAAACTTGAGTGGGAAAAAAGAAAGAGAAAGCAAAAGGATTCATGGATTGAGATTGAATGGAAAATGCTCTGGAGAGGAAAAAGACGACAGTTTTATGGTTAGGCCTTTTCAGAGGGATTCAAGTTTCTAGTTCCACACATTTCAAGTGATATGGGGTAATTCATTTCGAATGTTGCGTTTTGCAAAGGATTCTGGATCAGGATTCTGAATCGACTTGAAACAAATAATGCAAAATTATATATAAAATGACGAAATGTGACGGGGTAAATTGGGAAATCATTCGATCATCTTTTTGGAGTAAAGGGAAAAAATTGAATTCCTTTCTTTAGAAATGGGAATTATGTCTTCAGCTTCCGGAAGGAGAATATTTTTATGGGAAAATGATATGAGATTTTCCGGTGATTTGAGCTTTTCGATTTAGGAAAAACATAAATACAACAACATATTTTTTTTCAGAATATTCCATAATTTACGGTATTTTCTTGGATACTGCTTAACTACACACAGCCGAGCCTTGCCTTTAGCTCTTTTGTCTTTTTGTCATCAATCCCATTTACTAAAGCAAACATTTACGAACTTTATGTGGCTTGTTCAAGAAAAATATTGTTTCCCTAAATGAGCGTCAAACCAGTACCAGTACTGGCAATTTACTGGAGGCAACGGATACCTAAAATGGATACTCACTCTCATTCTTCTTTTTCCCAAAATTATCCTTTCAAAGTAAGAGGAGAACGAAACGGTTGAATGAGCTGAACTTCTTGTTCTTTTTTATGCTCCACCACGGCCCGGCTTATATAGTCCTTCTCATTCCCAGCTCGGGAGAATGAACACGAGGCATGTTGTTGCTGATGAACAAGAGAACAACGGCGTGTCCATGGCTATATCGCCGTGAGGGTGAAAGTGCTCATCTCATCGTCACCATCATCTTCATTTCCATAGCGCTAGTCTATAGTGGAGCCTGTGTATGGAGCTGGAGCTGGAGGAGTATAGTGGAGGGTTCTTGTTCTTCAAATATTTTTTGGAGGGAGGAGGAGGTGTGATGTGATGTTTGATGCGGAGCTTCAACTTCAACTTCAACTCAACCTTGTTTCCCAAGTTTTTTTTCTCTCTCTGAAAATGAGACAGGGAGATTGATGAGTGGAGTGTTCATTGAGTCTGAAAGCGTTAAGAAAAGGAGGAAAATAGTTATAGTTCGTTAACATTTTACTAAGACCAAGAGCCGAGCAGAGGAAGAGGAGGAGGTCGATGTTTTCTTCTTTTTTGGGGAAAATGGGAAACCCGTGCAACATAATACCCGGCATAATTTTTTTAGGAGGAGAGGGAGTGTTCATTACAGACGTCATCTAAAATAGATGAGCTACATATGCATGTACAACATTGAAAATGAAAGAGCCCCGAAAATTTCTTTTGAGTTGAGATGATCAATCATTTTCAATGCTCTTCTTCTTTTTTTGTCATTTAATCATTCCGGTTTGAATTGGTTTGGCTTGTTGACAGGCGGATGGTCAATGGAACGGTTTAATGAACGCTTTGATCTCGGGCTCAGCCCACATGAGCTTCGCCCCTTTCTCCGTGACCTCGATTCGCGCCACTGCAGTGGACTTCTCCACTCCATTCTTCTACTCGGGCGTGAGCCTGCTCGGAGTGTCCAAGGACCGAGACGTGCCTCTTCTTGCCTTTCTAGCCCCTTTCTCACCGGAACTGTGGGCAGCCATTTTTGTCACGTATGTTATCATATCATAATTTTTTTCGATGAGATGAGAACATGAAACAATAACATTGGAGAAGATGGGAATTGAGATTAATGAAGTTATAGGTACTTGTGGTGTGAGATGAAATGATAAAATATAAACTAAGTATATGTATGTATGTATTTAGCCTTGAAGCAATAAAAAAGATAAATTGGTTAATAAACCTATCTCTCTTTTTTTCTCCTGTGAAAACTTTGAGAGGCATATGATATATATATTTTTTAGTCTTTAAATCTCCGACCAAGAGGAAAAAATTTCTCAAGTTAATAATAATAACATTTTTTGTTTCCTGTGGATTGCTCATTCCATTCCAGGCACCGAAATCGTGGCCGAATAAATTCCTCATAAATGTCTGGGGCGGATATTTCCGTGATATTTGTGGCCTCCTATACGGCAAACATTGCTGCTCTGTTCGCCGGCGCATTCTTCGAGCGGGTGGTTGACGTCAATGATCGAAGCGTGAGTGGGAAATACTTCACAATTCCATCTCTTCTCTTGACTTGAGTATTATTGTCTTAACGTTTTAATAGGATTTTAGGGAAGTATTACTGAAACTTGATGAGATGGACTGTGATGTCTGTCGGTCTGTATAGCTTCAGAATTATTCTAAAATTTAGGTTATGCTGGTAACATAATGGCGGTTTATTTTTAAACGAAAATTTTAAATGACGGAAGAATTTGCGTTATCAAATAATAGTTTTCAATTTTCAATGTTAATTAGTTGATTATTTATTAATTTTCCAGTATCTTTTCTTTCGCTACATGTTTAGTACACTGACCTATTGATTTTTTCCCGAAAACAATGCGATTATGAGATGTAACTTTCCATCCTTCCATTTTCACACACTTCTTGCTCTTCCTGTCCTCTGGAAATGAACAAAAAATCAAAATATTTTTATTTCATCAGCCAGAATTGCAAATGCCTTTTCATTGTTTTTCTTTCACCATCTTGAGTTTTCATTCAGCTCGTCTGATGACGTAGACGTGACAAGTGAAAAAGAAGAAAAGCTTTTCTTCTCCCATGTTGTTTACCGACGTTTTTTGCGGACTTGTAAACTGCAAATAGTACTGGAAAGAAAAGGATTTTTGAGAATTTTTTACATGGTCTGGCTACATATCTTTTTCTTTTTGCAGTTGTTGTCTCAGCGAGTCGCAGCTGTGAAACATTCCGCAACCGATTTTTATATCAAGCGTGAGAATCCAGTGTTGTGGGAGCATATCCAGCGGTTCCCTGTCCATAATTTTCGGCAAGGGGTAGAAATGCTCAAGTAAGTGTGAAAATATATTACTATTATGGAATGCTTTCTTTCTTTGGAAATTATAAACTGTATAATATATTGCATAGTATTATTATATTAGTGCATTTGGTGCCGTGAGTGGGCGATAGTTGGATGTGGTAAAGGAAGTAGATCATATTTTGAGATATGAAATGTCGTTTTTGGATAATTTTTGTGTTCCTATTTACTACATCACACATAAAATTACCGTTGCAAGGAAATGCATTACCTTAAATTCGGTACATCAGTTTTCAGTCACATAATATCTAACATCTATATTGTCAGCTAGCTATATTAAACGTTGTGCGATGAGCTACGATGCTTTCGTTTAATCTACGAAATACGATATTCCAATGCAGCATCATTTTTTCCTCTCCGCCATTGAAAACTGAAAACACATTGTTGAACTTAACATGAGAATGAGAAAACCAACATCGTTTAAACATTTTTGCATTAAAAACGGGAAGACTAAAAATGATTGCATTTATTTTTTTAGATTTTGCCCGCAAAAATTAAATTCTAAGCAATTTTCATATTAAATCAAAAATAAGTTTAAAGCTTTTAATTTGCCCTTTTTTTAACAAAAAAGGAACTCCTACATCTACGTGTATAACTGTTTCACTTGATGAAGGAAACAGGACACAAATGAAATGTTCCAAGAAGAAACCGGGAAGGAAGATATGATTTCATTTTTATGCATACACAATGCTCCGACGTATTTCATTTCAAAATGGTCGCGCCTTCCTTTTCTTGCTTTTGCTTTAGCATTGACTTGAAATGGGACTAGTATTAAATCACCAATTTTTGCATTTTATTCTTCCCCTTCCTCCGTCGTCCCGTCCACATTTCATTTTACACAATTCACTTCGGATGTTTTACGAGGATAACTCCGACTCTAAAAAAAGTTTCTAAATTTAAGTCGAATGGTGGCAGAATAAAGAAAATTCTAAAAAGAAATATAAAAATGGGCTAAGGATGAGGAGGAAAAGGAATTCAATGGCAATGGTCCATATATCCATCGAGCCGTGTTAAATTCGGTATTTTTAAAGAAATAAAAAAATGTACTCTGGAGCTTAGGAGGAGTGAATGTACAATAACGTGCCGTGTCTGTGAAGCGACTATTACAACGACGGTGTAACAAATGCAGGTTTTGGGTCGTCGTCGGTGCGGTGGTGACTGTGACTCGACGACTGGTGACGGTGTAGAAGAAACTGGAACAAACTGAACCCAGCCAAAGCTAAGGGCTAGAGCAGTTCCAGACAAAAATGGAATGAATGGAATAGTGGAGGCAATGGGCTGGAGGAAAATTGAAAGTGAAAATTGCTCATGTTTCCATACTTTTTCATTCTTGAGGAGAAAATATTTTGTGAATTTTTTTTGAGAAAGGAAAAAAGGAATACAAAGTAGGATATCGTCACTGTAAAAATGGATTTGGCTATTTTGTTAATGAATTTTTCGGCATAAATTGATTTTGATGGTCGCTCACTGCCACTGCTTGTAGGTTTTAATTACCGAGAGGCAAACAATTAAACACAGATTTAATTAAAGTACAATCTACACTTTTTTGTTAATAAATTGCTGAAGGCATTATGATTATGACTGGTGAAACCCAAAAATCCTTTTGAATTTATGCTAGATACTAAGGTCCTTTATCCGATATAATGAGTAAAATGTCTTTAATTTACAGAAGGACTTTCTAAAATTAGACGGAACGATTTTCTGTTATTGCTTTCAATTTTCTTGAAAATAATTCGCAATTGCTTACGGTGCTGATGCGCACCAACAACACATCAGCGCTATTTTATATACAGGTAGATCAATTGTTGGAGCCTGAGGAATTGATAGACAGTGGGCACTTAAAACAGAAATGTGCTTCAATAACTCATTTTGTCATAAAACCACTTTCAATTTACACCCACGATATGCATTTCTTTATTTCACCAGAAAAACCGAAACAGTTGCTGTTGGCTTTTTCCTCTCTGTGACTTGACTTAGTTTTCTCTCATTTTATTATTCTCCTTCACATTATACTCCTCGAGGCAACAGGAATTTATTCCTCTTTTCTCCTCCGTCTTCTTGAGTGGACATGGACATGAAAAACGG
>JAHZNI010000969.1:0-20146 GCA_027744415.1 Seira ritae
AATTCAAGCGTAGGTTTCATCTCGTAAACATCGAAGATATCAGATCAGAGAGTAGATAAAAGGCCAGAGAGTCAATTAAAGCAAGCGAAAATTGCTTCTACTCCCTTTTAATCATTCCAGAAGAAATACCTGATTAAGCCTAGTGGCTGTTCTAATTTAGGTTTGGAAATTCAAGTGAATAAAATTTACTAATTTTTTCAAAGGCTTGCATAGAAAAACTGAAAACTTACAATTTCGCATACTCTATTCTCAGCCATTGTTTCACACTCGAGGAGAAATAACTTTCAAGCGTCGGAATCATTGTTTCAATTTATGGATGAATCACTCCCTTAAAGAGTCTACCATATAATACAAGGAGGTCTTTTAGAGTAGTTAATAAGCCATAAAACCCGTGTCTTGTTCCTCGTCAATTCTCTAAAATTCTGAACAAAGCTCCGCTCTTTCGTCAAACCGCAGTTTCTGACTGAAGCTCTCCAAAAATGTACCTAGTTTCACTGTTTCCTTTTCACTACATCTCATTTTATGGACCACTCCCGCTCTCAGAATATAATAGCTCTTGAGATGGTAAATAGAGCACGTAATGGAACTCATAACTATGTAGAGCTTCAAAAAATGCATTTACATTATCATAGATGAGCATAAAACGACAAGTGAAATTTTAAAACCCCTTCCCGGAGGACATACCTATTCCTATTTTCCTGTTCGCTTTTCCCTTTTCTGTAAAAAAAACTTTGCTGATGATGATGACAGTGGCGATCATCAAAATCCACATAAAGCATTTTTCATGACTGGCTTTTATGACGACAACAACGAACGAGCAACAGAAAAATCATGCCTTTCCTTTGCTCCAGAGAGAGAGAGAGAGATCTTACCCATGCATTCCCAAAAAACAATTTCTTTCCGTGATGTCGTGACATAATTTTTTCTCTGCAATGAAAATCGCAAACAAAAAAACTGTTTTCATATTAATAATGCATCTCATAAAAGGTAGTGTGCCCTTCATACGAACGAGATGTGTATCATATAACACGTACATAGCATAAAAATCTTCTTTTGTTAAAAACACACACACACATACATATATCGCTTAAGCGGAACGGGAACAATTTCATGACAGGGAAACTAATACGATCCCCATTAAAGGGTCTGCTTGCTTTCCCCAAAACTCTCATAAATTCTATCCTCTCCTTTTTCACTCCTTTCCGTTTTTTCACTTTCATGCATTTGCAAATTCAAGAGAAAAGTTGGTTAAGGCTAGGACTAGGACCACAGAGGGTAGATCATTTTTCTTAGAAAATAAATGCTTTGATGGATGCAAAAATGCCCACATGGACCTGGTTCTATTTGTGTCCTCCGTAATGGTTGTTATTATGTGAGGAGTAGAGGAGAGTGTTGTCGTGCAGCGAGAAAATGAGGAAATCCGATTTGTTCTTGCTGGAAACACGAATTCCCACCGTCATCACCACCACCACTATAACCACATGCCACGTAAAGTAAGCAAAGGAATTTTTGCACGTTTAAAGTAACAACAAACAATATCGAATTCCTTTTTCAAAGAAAATTGTGACCGCATAAAAACCAGCGTAAAGTGCGAAGTGTGAATTTATCTCCAGTGTTTCTGCAAATAATGTCCATTGCTTTTACATCCAAGAGCAAGGAAATGATAATTCAAGTACAAAATGTGGTTTTATGGACAAATAGGAACAATCACCATTAATTTTTCTTGAGAACTTTTCCCCATTTTCTAGCACACATATTTTTTTCGTTTGACCTAATGACTGACAAGTCTTTTGTACGTGCTCGTTTAAAAGGTCAGTCAGTTGATGAGATTGCTGTTAGTTGTGCAGTTTTCATGATAAATGTATTGCCTCCAGTATAAAACATAATAATTTAGAAAAGCAAATGTAAACTTACCATTATGGTTGCAATATCCCCAGTCGCACATGATTTTTCACTTTTTTATTTGCCTGAATCCCAAATGAGATCTGACGTCAAGAACAGAAGATTGCGTGAAGGAAGATGAAGGAGGCGCTATAATAAAATATAATCTTTTTCCCGAGACGATGATGATGTATAAGGTTTGAATTTGAGCTTTTCCCCTCCGGTTTCGAGTCGTTCCTCTTGACTTTCTTTTTGAGCTTCCCTTTTCCAGGTAAGTGACTGCTTCACTGCTTCTCCGAAATTTGATGAAGACGCTACAGTAACGTACCACTCCAAGAAGAAAGAGAACCTTTGAGTCACACCAAAAAAGACAACGAAAATAAAAACTCATTTTCTTATCAAAAAGTTTGTATTTTAAAATTGAAGACGCAAGCGGTTTTTCAAAGCAAAACGATACGTCAATGATGAAAGGATTTATTTATATTTTTAGACAGGTGTGGGTTCTGCGATAAGACTTCATTGCAGAAAAATCTTCTCTATTTTAATAAAAATCTGGCATTAGAATAAGCCTAAGCATTTTAAAATCCATTAAACCAACTGATCTCTAAGGTTAGCTTATCCTGCTCCTTCTTCATAGTTCGTCTCAATGTGCCCCAAAACATTTCCGCATTTATATTTTAACTAGAATTTCATATGTATTCAAATATTGGAACGGATGTCTTTTTTGATAAAACCAACGATAAACTCAGGTACTCTCGATCTTTCAGACACAGTAAAATCAAAAGCCCTTTTCCTGCTCACTTTTCAATAATAAAGTCTCTCGACTCAATTTGCATGAGAAAGAAATAGTAATAATGATAATAATAACCCTCGACTTTGTTTCTTAACGTTTATTACCGGCAGTATTGATGGTGAATGAATGAGGGAAGTAGTTGTCAGCTTCGAAGTCGTCGATTGACTGGGTCTGGAAGCTAGAGGTAACGCTAGAGTTAAAGTCTCTCACCACCCTCAGCACTATATACTAGTCAACAATAAGAGGCGATATCTATTTTCCCCGCTTACTTGCGCCTCAGACACCAGCAAACACGATGCACGTTAACTGCTGGGAGCAAACGCTTCTCTCTTTATTTTCTAAGCTCGCTCTCCTCACACTGACTATCTATCTATCTCCTACAAAGCCAAAGGTATACTATTCATCCATTCATTCATTCATTTCAAGTCTACATTTCACACTGAGCTTTTATCATCTTCCCAGCGTTCGACTTGACTCTGATTTTGAGAGTAAAATATGTACTACAACATCTACAGTGGCAATGGCAATGCTAATGGATGATGATGATTACGAAAAGGATACAATGCAGCAAGAAGCGTGTGTCTATCTATTTATCTATCTTCACTCAAAAACTACTTAACACTCTGATTAAACTACGCTGTGAAAAGAGCTCATTTAGTATTTAGGAGCACCAGCAACAAGACACGCAAGGTCCATCTCCATCACTCTCAAACTGATCGACAGAGCCAGACTCACGAGAGTCTACAGAATTGAGTGGTAAAATACTCATTGTCTAACTAAGCTATAATGTGACCACGACTGCTACTGACTGACTGACCAGCGACAAAAAAATGGTCTCAAGCTCAGTCAGAGCTCTGTTTGCCTTTGCTTTTAAGTGGTATTTTCCATTTAAAAAAATACTTTTAACATCATTCCCCCTTCTATGAACAGTGAATCAGAAAATCAGCACGTTAATGAAATGAGTAATGGCCAAACTCATATTTTGCAATCGCTGCTGATCCACTGCTCTAAATGAAGGAGAACAACACCACGTGCACTCAAGACTCTGAGACCTTTACATAAATAAAACGTAACAATCTCATTTCGACGAGAATACATACATTTACAAAGCATAATGCATACACATGAGCACATAGCACATGAGAGCATTTAATTCAATCGTATCCTAATCGCGAGCGTTGTCTCTTGAGAAGAGCACACTCGAATGATATGAATTTTGGATGGGTCTGATGCACCCAATGCCCTAACAGACGTGAGAAAATTGAAAATACTCGTGTAGATTATATTTGTAGCAGCGGATGGATGCTAGCGTGAAACCTATCTTGTCGTCACTCAAACCAAAACCGCTAGAAACTGTAAATACGATACACAAAGTGATGATCATCATTTCATTTGCAAGTAAGATAGGAAAAGAAATTGTGTGCAATTGCAATAATCCATTTTTACAACTGCAATGATCAACCAGTATTCACTCTACCTGATTCATTTCTACAGAAGAGCGGCAGCGATTCTTTATTTATTTATAGCGCAGAACACAATATACATATTCATCCCGACGACTTTTTATCAGTCATTCACAGTCCCAGTAGAGCTTACAACTCGCATTCAAGTAATTTGGCGAAAAATTGGCTGATCTTGCTGTGCGATTTTATTACACAACAATGTTACCTCTGCCGTCGGCGCAATATAAAAGGGGATTGAAGGGGGAGGATGTTTCCAATCCTTCATGGGCGTGTTGGGTTTCATGTTTTGGGGGAATGTGAACAACTACTAGTCAACCGTAAACTGATGTCGTTTTCTTGAGCAATAGTGGTTTGTACGACGCGGATAAAGTGTCGAATATGGATTTTCGCACTAATTTATGTCTGAGAAATTGCTGACAATATAATAAAGGAAAGGAAATACATAAGTGAACAACAAAGGAGTAATATGGAAAATAGTCGAGAGTGAATGGTTGACTACGACATGCTACACAGGAGTACTCTTTTTACGAGGACCGATTGCTTTATTGCCTATGAATTGTTTATTTATTGTCAACTTCGCTTTATTGCATATAATAATTAGGAGTAAAATGGAGGTTTGTCTGTGCTGGCACGGTTCCATGTAATAAAATCAAAGCGTGAGTAATAAGGTAACCTACTATGTTATATCGCGCGGATATATCTAATTCCACGTGTGTCATCATCGGCACGGCATCGATCCTCTGAGTGAGATGCTGACTAAGCTTGAGAAACTCTTTCTCTCAAGATGCTATAGACTTCAGGTTGCGAAAGAAAATTGAGATAAGACTTGATGATAGAATATGATATCATGAATGACGACAATGACAATGTGGCTGGATTTTTGATATATGCACATATTTTGGTAGTACGTCCTATTCTATCATTAAAGCCAAATGGCACGCTGTTATACTTGACTTGGTAAGTGTACATATTATGTGCGTTTGGTAGTTAACTTTCATATCGAATGAATTCAAAAGGCGTACAACAATTATTGATCTGTTTGATATGTATCTAGCGAGAAAGTTCCCGCTTCTGCCAGTTTTTACCGCATCCGCTTAAATTTCGCTTTGATATTCTATTTGAGACAAAAGCACAAAACTGGAAAAGATCAAATTATGGAGCCTGACGCATTTCCAACAATGTTCGAGATGGTAAAATGTATATGTCGGTATATCTTATTCCGTGACATAAAATACGTCATGCCGATACATACACATTTATTCGCTGTTTTATAAAACAACCTAAAAGCCGAGAAAAACTCCATTACTTTTCTTTCTCATCAACTCATCCTCATTTGCATGTTTCCCATCTTATAAATGCATTCAATTAAGCCTTTTGGTTCCCAATTTCCTTCGCATCACCAAGTTGAATATAAAGTTTTCTGCAACTCGTTGAATAAGCTAAAACTATACTCTACTGCTGCTATGCTTCATCAAACAATAATAGGATTGACGCAAGCGATAATGAGGGCACGTCCGCGTACTGAAGAACAAAGACTTTTGGCTCTAAAACTGATCACTTCAGAAGAAGCGCTTGCACTTGCTTACCAAAAAAAGTTTTTAAAAAGCACGACACAATTTTATTTACTTACCCCGCTTCCGTTGCTTTCCAATTAATTTTCTTTTTTTAGATAGTACTTTCTTGTGGCTTGGCTCCTTCGCCTGGCTTTCCCTCTCAAGTCTTATGAAAACTTTCTCCCGTCTTTAGGTAAGGCTTGCTCCTTGTAAAAGTTAATTTGGCGTTGCTTGTTCAAGAAAGTTTAGAGTAAATAGCCTCGCTGTTAGGAATTATCTTGTCTTTTTTCCCTTTTCAATCGACAGTCCCAAGTAAACTGTCCAAAAGTGTAGATTTGTATGAAACTATGAAGGGGGATAATAATGAACGTGTCTTTTCTTCAAAACGAATAAAATGAATTTTAAGTATGGTTGTAGGCTTCTTGCTCCAGCTGCGTCAGGAATTTCGGAACGGTTTATAAAGATAATCCAAGACTTTCTTTATTTTCTCTCTTGTGAATAAATCCACTTTCACGAGTAGTAACTACAAGTCAAGTCGAGGAAAAAAATAGGATAGTAATTTTTTCAAACTGATCCTTTTCTCTGTGTGTATTGTGGTTTTACCAACGGCTTGTAACTTTGTAAGAAGATCCGCCTCCCTGGAGTTCCCCTTTTATACACTTCCTAGAGAGCGGCGCGGCGGCGGATGGGAGTGGGAAAGGTGAGCAATAATAAAAAAGTTAATAGATGTAGATAAATTGGAATTACAGACTTCCATTAGGCGTTTTTATCCTCTCCCATTTGCGATTTTATTCCATTAAAAGCTCTGGAGGAAACGAGGTCAAACACATACAAAAACAAAATTGATAAATATGATGATGATGATGATGCTGACGAACTTCATCGAGAAATGAAGGTATTAAGGGCAGTTGTATCATAATGAGCCATGATGTCAAACATGTAATGTAGGATTTTTCCCGAAGATATGATAAGCTCTTCCATAAACTCCCGAGGGAGGTACTCTCGTTATCCTGGAAAGGGAAGTGGTAGTAGTAATATTCCGAATGAAGATGAGCTCAGATATCAGAAGTGACAGTTGGAGGGTATGCGTGTTGGAGCGTGTCCTTCCCTGGAACTACAAAAATGTTGTGAAGAAACAAGAATTAATAAAAGATGACAAAAGCTAATATATTATAGCAGATTATTATGCTCCCAGAGAAAATGTGCTAATCCGACATTACATAAAAGCACAAACTAATGTATCGTTAGTATTTTGACACTGGTCGAAGCATAAAAAAATATTGCGAAGACATGCATATACTAGTAGTAGCCACGCATTTTCGTAACAATAACACATTTCACTGACAATTACGAAAAACTGTCACATTGCCTGACATATCCTTAATTCATCATCGCATATATGTATGTATCAGACTCAGAGGACTTACAATGCATGCAAGCTTTGGCGTTTTGAAACTCACCTTCCTTTGACATTAAAAAGATTACTTAAGGCGAAGCACGTGCAGGCATGAAATATGATCATGAACTGAATTGAACTGAACATCATTTCCAGTCATAAATAAGAGCTATTACGAAAAAAATAAAAGGTTTGTTGAAACATCGTAACATTTGCACCTCTATAGGCATTCATTGCATTGTGCTTGGAGGGATGGAGGTGATGTCGATTGTGAAGAGATTGTATATTACTTATTTAATGTTGTTTACAGGATTAAGCTTTTATGTGCATTTTATTATTATTGTACTCGGTGGTCTTTTCCCATCGATGAGTGATGACTCATGACATGACATGCAGGCAATCCGCTTAAGGAATATCCATTCAGTGAATCGGGAAAAGGAAAAAGGTAATCAGTTTGAAAACAGGTCAGCCAGCAGACTTAATTTATTACTGGGTGGAGAAATCGAAATTCACATAACATATTTGGATGGATTAAAGCGCGTTTCCCAACAAGTCTCTCGCTTTCGAAGGAGAATTAGCTCTCATGCCATGCCATTATCAAATCGACATTGTTGTAGAGCAGGTCTGTAAATAAGCCCCAAGTCAAATTAATGAGCATTCGTGGTATAAAGCATTATCCTGAACCAGCCTGAACTGAAGCAGGGAAAATATGATAATTTGATGACTGTGACGATGACTGTTCTGTGGATGTGGATTCGATTCATTCATTAACGCTCTTTTCTGATGCATGTGGGAGGGAATAAAAATAAAATATAAGCAATATACAATGTTCGTATCAAAGGAAGGAGGAAGAACTACTAGACAGGGAAGAGAGATAAACAAAGTAGATTTGTTTGACAATATGACGCTGATAAGAACTATAACGATATGAAGATACTAATATGGTAATGCTCTGAGCACACACATCATCAGCTTAAGCCTTAATGACCATCATAAAAAGGTAAATGTGGAGCGATGCTACAATCAGATAATCCCATTAAGCTTTAGTATTGTCTGACTTCATTGGGAAGTTTGAGACCTGGGAAATAAATTCGAGTTAAAGCTCACTTGCTTTTATTTACATTTTATGAAGTAACAAAGGACGAAAAAAGGTACTTGATATTTATTAGCCATGTTATCAAAGCTCTGTTTTAAGGGAAGATATAAGCTCTGATTTCATTTTAAAGTAGGCGATTAGGAAAGGAGGATGTTGCAAGTTGCAAGGCAAGGGCAAGAAAAATTAGAATTGGGATTGATTTCAAAATTGTTATTCCTACAAAATTCTATCGCAAATGGATGCTTGTATGATCAGTGATAGTATCGTAAAGCATGTCTTGTTTCTTATTTTTGTCTAGCGAGCTGAGCAACTAAAAACTGAGATCATGAAGTCCTATATAGGGCGGATACCGTGCCATGAAAGCAGCAGGAGAGAAAAGAAAGACACATGACCTGAAAGAATATATATCGGAATTACAATTTCATGATGTTTGTTGTGAAATACATTTTTTCTCATTTCATCTCATAAGCATAATGTATTCATGAGATAATATACAAAAGTTGGGTTGATAAAGCATCTCAATCTCAACAGGATATACCTTTAAGTATTTATATATATTTTTTCCAAATGTATATTATGTATTTACTTTCCCAGGGTTAAGCAGCACAACAGCAACGTAGTCACAGTCTGACAATCGGAAATTAAAACGGAAAATGAGTACCTTTCTGAGAGTTCCACGTGTATAACTAAAGGAAATACATACCGATGCACGATATAAACATAAATACTTTTCCAAGGCTAGAAACTATACTATCATGAATAAATTATGAGGAAATGAGACCATTCTTGAGCTAAACGTGGACTAGGACTGTTAATTTGATTGTTGAACTGAGTTTAGGTATATTGGAAGTAAATATTCATGGGATAAATTGGAAACCCATCTTCTGAAGGTGTAACCTTCGGAATTCAACGTCCAGCGAGTAGACCCTGTTATTCCGTGTAGATAAAGTGTTTACCTCCTTTTAATAAATAAATTGTTTATGAGTAAAATTTGCATCATTGCATTATCAAGAGACACTTGTCTAAACCCTTGTAAAATAAAAGTAATATTGTTCAAAGCACTAAAATATCATTTAAAGATTAGCCGAACTATGTATGTATGTATTTCCGGAATAACGAAGGATGTGGTTGATCACACTAAAATACAGATAGCCTGTCTACACTAATTTTTGAAGTAAGTTAGATAAAAGTAAACCTCGGAACGGAACAAAAGCATGTGGTTGATCACACTAAAATACAGATAGCCTGTCTACACTAATTTTTGAAGTAAGTTAGATAAAAGTAAACCTCGGAACGGAACAGCTCTAGTGTATGAAAAATAAAGTCTACACTTTTCGTTTAGAAGTGTTCTTCCGGGCTTAATTTTGTTTTCCCCGAACGCGTACTTAAAGGAAATCAATTTGGATCCAAGCGAAACTCAATATTATGACTATGACCAGCAACCATGGCCTTTCATTGAGCGCACTTAAAGGAAATCAATTTGGATCCAAGCGAAACTCAATATTATGACTATGACCAGCAACCATGGCCTTTCATTGCTACCGAGCCTATAAAATGATACTTTTCTTGTTCCAAGAAACATCTCCAGAGGGAAGTCCTTCTTTGCAATCTAATCTAATTCGTTAAACCAACACATCTGAAATTGAGGGCTTTATTTAGCGCCAGGAAGGACAACGAGTAAAGTGGTCCTATACTAGGTACATCATAAATTTTCAGAAATATCCTCATTTCGTAAACTCATCTCATGCGAGGTCTTGTTTCCAAAAGAATCCCTAAATTGAAACGTAAAGGAACGGGTTAAATGATCCATGAAAACAAAACGAAACTTGGCATTATCATTCTCCATCCCGCCTCTAAGTCAAATGCAGGAACTCATTCTCTGGAAACTCGATTCGGGTAATTTCGCCATGCCATACCATACCATCAATAAGGTTAATAACTTCCTGTAGTAATTCAATAGAAAAATATCGAAGCGTTTCTAATATCCGATTTTTACAGCATCGGACTCGGACAACCGGCCATAAATCTGATAGTCGTTACGTCCAGTTTCAACTTTCGAGATGGGATCCGCTCAGGATTATAATCCTTCCAGTTACCAGTTATTAAATTGTCCCATTTTCCCACCTCGTCATTTCATGCTCCCTAGTAAGTGGATTTAGTTGATCTACCTCAATGCACTGATGGCAGTGCTCATCAAACAAGCAGTGATCTAATGTTTACTCGAGAATTACTATGCATGAGCAAGTAAACCCAAATTCACGTCTCATTTATAGCCAGCATGTAGTACAACGTGTTCTCTGTCAGAATTCTACTCTACTCAAGTAGACACATACTTTGTTTTCCTTATCATTTTACTTTCACGATCTTTTGTGCCTATAGTATAGCATATTCACCAGGAAGGCTACAATGAATTCAACCTCTCTTGCTTTTCCACTACATCTCCACGAAAAGCATGGATAAAACGTGCGTTCATACCGTAAGCTGAAGCTCCATACTAAACTAGCCCCCTATTTGCTCAGTCCGAATAGCTTTCTTTGCTACTTTCTCCTATTGAATTCACGGAATTCATTTTTACATTGGCACTACGTGAGGCAATAATCATTGAATATCAATTGGACTTCTGGTGAATGCTATTGCATAGCCAGGGATGTGTACATAAAACAGCGCCAGGCCTCTCGTCTCTGTTAGAATATATTACTACTACATGACAATTCAAGCCACAACAGTAGTAGATTTACTTTGTTGTCATTTCTAAAGTTCCAGCAAGTAAGCAAGTACACAGCTGCTGGGATTTCCTATCAAACACTATATCGAACAATGCTTTTTCACACATGACATTTCACAAACAGATATACTATTTCTAAGGCATTCAATTCAGAATTCAGACTTAATCGTAATCATTATCACGTCCCAGAAAAAAGCCCCCCATCAAGATCAACAATATCGGGTGGCATGAATGCATGCATGCATGGTCAACAGCTCCGTAAATAACGGTGGAACATCTACTATGAGCGTTTCGCACGTTGCTTTTTACCCATTACGCCATCATCAAAGGGAAAACACAAATGGACTGGGAAAATACTATTGAAGATAAGATGGAAAAACAACATTGAGCAGTAATATCATTATTGCTGAGTTCTATCGCTGGTATTTCAATTTATACCTCCCATTTTCATCCATATTGCCCCTAAAACTGGATCTGGATGCATGATGATGGCTTAGTATTTATGTATGTATTGGTAACTTTGACTTGCCGATTGCCGACACGACATGAATGATCAAGCTCGCTGAAAAGGAGAAAGTCTCAAGTCAAGACTAAGACTGTGCTCGAGTGAAAGGCTTCCACATCAAAATCTATCAAGTGTATGTACATGCCTAAGCAGCTGCAAGCAACTGACTGACTAGCATATAGTGAGTAAGTATACCTACATTTCCTATGATATCTCTAAAAGTATCGATTGATTACTTGAACAATAGGCTTTATAGACTTCAGGAATCTCATTATTCACCACTATTCTCCATCATGTAATACATAGGAATCAACGTTTCTTGTACATTTCTACGTATGCGTACTTCAGAAGAAAAGTGATGACACGACATTCATATCTGAGCATTCTGGGAAAATCCTCCAAGACAGAAATATTACAAGTAAATCTTACTTATTTTTTATTTTTGCCTGTCCCTGCTAAAAATCTGTAAATATGTAGATGACAGGTACTTCATGATAGATACATTGATTCTTTGAGCCTACGGCAGGATTTTTTCTGTAGTGATACTTGAGTTTTATTTTACAAATGCGTCATCTTCTTAGACTAGATGAATACGTATTTGATGAAGGCTTATCACTTCTCCGAAACTTGAGCACCTCACGTCATCTTCTAGGATCAAGTCTTAAGTCGCCGTAGGTATCAGGTATAAATCCAGGTCTTTTGAGAAAATTGCGAAAAAATAAATGAAGCAATAAAGGGATAGAAGGAATCATATTAAGAACGGGTAAAGCCTGATGTCTTTTTCCATCTAGAAATGGAAGAAATGTTCATCTGTGTCCATGTGTGAGTTCCAAGAAAACTATTATGAAATAAATTCTAAGCCACCTTACGATTTGTGTGTACCTCACCTACATACCATCTTGTTCTGAGTGAGTCAGACAGATTTTCATTTCCACTCGTGCATGTTCTGCAGCAGATCCAGTCCAGTCAAAAATACATTTCCTTTTGTGCTACTATCATTCCAGATCAAATGTGCTTTCAATCATTGGGAAATAGCAATTTCGCTTTGGTAGGGATTTGTAGATAGCTTTCTTGAAATTGAGAAATCTTGTACCTCCACCACCACCACCACCACTACCACCAATTGGTCCTGAACAAATAAATCCCATTTTTTTTCTAACGAGAGGATGGATGAGCTTTACTGCATGTTTCAATCTAAAAAGCTTGGATTATTATCGAAAGCAAAAAAAGGAGAAGAGGGATACACACACAAGCTTATTTTTTCGAAATCATTTCCAGCATTTTCTGGAAAAGGGCACGAACAAGGAGCTTACACGGAAGGAAGGATGATTGCGAACAAAAGCCAAGCATTTCTCCCTGCAGCCAGAGCCAGGCCTAGGTCTTGTCAACGGTGACGACGACGTGGCGTTGGCAGTTGTAAGCTGGCAGCAGTGGTGATTATGATATGAGCGAGGACTTGTCATTTCTAGATTGGATCTAAGCGCATTCAAATTGTTCGGACTGACTTAAAAGAATTGGCTAGAAATGATGGGAATATAATTTGATATGTATGAGCGATCTACTTATATAGGGTCTTTCTTCTTGACATGTACTATGTATGTACGTATGTATGTATGTATATGTACTTCTCTAATACCAGAGGCTTCAGAGCAAGGCTACTGTAGTTATAAATTCTGGAGAAAGTTTGGATCAACGTGCTTCTCTTCCTTGTCCTATTTCCATGTGCGCCTCAAGTCAAGTAAGACTAAAATTATTTTTAATAATACAGGCATTTCCAATAACAATACGCGATGTAGTTATCTATATCTAAAGCTGATATTTATAAATCCTATATCATCATTTGAGAAACATATATACGTGAAAGAAAACAGTTGAGAAATGGAATTTTTTATGATAAAGTATGATGTAAGGATTGCATTATATTCCTCATTCAGTTCTCCTCCTCCAACAACACAAATAATAGCTTCAAGCAAATAATGTCATACAAGTTTGTACAGAGAAATTGCGTTCATGTCACAATGTTTGTAAGGAAAAGTCTCAAGTTTCCAAAAACACTGTTTATCCTTTCTCCTTGCGACAGCTGTGAAAGCAAGAAAGCATGACAGAATGCAATGTTCATAATATTCCTTTTTTCATCGGAAAGTTTAATACAAGAAAATATTTCTATTTCTACAGACGAAATACTAAAATCATCCAATAATCTTTTCTTCTCTTTTGTATACGACTACTAGATGACGTACTAAACTATAGAATACGTATTTACATAAATTATGCATATGAAAATCTCTCTATTACCAACTACTATGGCTTTCTACAGAGAAGAGGAAACTACATTTCTGCATTTAGATAATGACATTTGCTATATGATTGGATTGAGTTTTTCCTATTTCCTCCTGGAAGGGAAGTCCTATGACGGAAGGATCGACTCTCAGCTTGCCAAACTCGATTCAACTCAACGCAACCACTACTTCAATTTCGATACTTTTTACTTACTTTTTTATTACGTATAGCATTCCAGCAGTAGCAGCATTTTCTTGTTCGCTTACGACATGATGCGCGCATACTTTGTTGACGACAAGCAAATAAAAGCATAATAATAATATAGAGTATGTACTACATTATTAAAAAAGGCTGGTAAAGTTGCTGACATCATGTTTTTATTTTTTCCCTTTTCATGATCATGTCAGGAAGTTTCTCTTTGTACTACACACGGCATATTCATAAAAATTTATTTTGTTTACATGTAATATACAATACAAACCTGCAAAAGTACAAACTTCGCAGCAAATATATCTACATTATGTATTTAACTATTTAATACTTTTTTAATACTATAATCTAATTAAGCAGAACAGCACACTAATTATTGCAAGAATTCTGTGCAGATACCGAGAGGTCTGGATCTGCTACATATTCTTGCCTATTTGAAATTACATATATTTAAGGTCTAATGCGCGCACACAAATTACCTACAGGCATCTTATTTCAATTTGTACACACAAAATGGTCCCTTCGTGAGCAACTCTATGGGATATAATATTATATTCACATCGATAAGCAGCTGCAGCAGCATCATTTGAGTGCATTAAATACACACATAAATTATAAGCACACATCACATAAATTACTTTCTAAAACACGAGTTTTTTTTCTCTAGCGGAAACTACATACAATACAATATACAATACTCGATAGTACACGTCTATAGTTAAGGGCCACGCACGGGATAGTATACATACGTGTGCATACGAAACACTCAGGAGGAAAGCATAAGTAGTAGTACTTACTCTGGAACGTTTTTTTCTTCTTCAGTGATCTTGAGGGCAAGTTGAGAAGGAGACGAGATCTAGTGGTTTCGTATTATTGCTGAACACATAAGTAAGATATTTATACTTAAATTATAATTTTATAACTGACCACAAGGGAAACTGGAGGAATATATTTTGTAATGTATGTTTATCCATGAGCAGAGAGAAAGGAAAAGTCAAACGGCGTGACAAGTTAAGTCAGAGATTACAGATCCTGCTCTGCTCAGTGCTCGCTCACCTTCACCTTCTTCCGTGTGCACATGGCTCCACAATATGCAATAGTAATAATGTGTATACATGCGCTTTCTCTTTTTCTCTTGTGTTGTTTTGAAAAGGTCTCCAGTGTATTACGTACAATGTCAGTCTTATAAAAAGTAGATTCTCTTTTTTTTTCAAAAGTGGGCGAGTTTTAGGTAGTGACCATGAAGAAAAGTTGAATGAAAAAGAAATGAGTGAAAGTTACGAGAAGAAGTGGGGGAGCACCGGGTTAAAAGGGTCTCGAGAGTGCTGTGCATTAACTTCTTTACGGAACATTCTTTCGCAGAGATAAAGAAGTTTGGCAAGGGAAAGTGCTGTATTTTTTTTTGCCTTACTCCGTGCTTTTCCCAAACAACGTCAAAAAATATATATTCATATATATGCATGCGATCAGGTACTAAAGAAAGTTCCTCTGGAGAAAGCGACAACGTTGAGGATGATTACGATGTAGATGAATTGGACTTTCTCTTTCAGCTACCACCGCTGCTGCTTTGTTTCCCGTTACGTGGGCTGTGGCATCGCTCTCATTGCTTCTTCCCTGCTCCTTGTCCATTTTCGTGAGTGATGGTGTAGCGTGATAGTAAAATACGCACATTTTGATGGGCTCCTAGTCGGACTCCTCATACCCAAGTTTGCTATAGTTAAGTTTCGACTCGGACTAGATGCTTTGGGTAGAACTCATTATATTACTGGAACAAACTTTCACTTTTTCTCCAGTGCCAGTATGCTTTAATTTCAAGAGCTCACTCGCGGTCAATAAGGATGTTTAATTTTATGGCACGGTAAACAGAAACGGCTTTGATGATATCAAAAAGTAAATGCGTCGTGTCTTTACTGCGAAGCGAAGGAATGGGGAAACATTTGCTTCGTCTCAAAAACTAATTACGGAAAGGTAATAATGAATTTTGGCTCAGCTGCCAGAAGAAATACGGACACAATTTACTGTAGCGCTTTTTCATTCGCGGATTTTAAGTAAATAAAATACGAAATGAGGTCAGTACAAAAATATGCGAACAAAAACTTCAAAATATAAATACACGGCTTAGCTTTGGCACATTCCAGACGAGCTGAATAATTAATAAAATACTTTAACCCAAGCGAATGAAATTGATAAGGAGAGGGAAAGCAAAAGCGCTGGAATTGAGAAGGGCCGAGCTCGATTTATGCGATTATTATTAGGCTCGCCTTTGTGGGGAAAGATTGTCACATGAAGATTTGTAATATATCGGAGCTCGCCCTGAAACTGAAAAAAATGTGATCGACACAGCTGAGTTTCTGTAGGACAACGAGCGCGATGTGAGAAATAGTTAGGAGGACTAGCGCGTGTTATGTGGTTTTTTAGACGATGGAAGCCGAATGAAAGGAAGTTGAGTGAAGACGACAGCAGCAGGCAGGCAGCCCAGATAGAAAAGAAGAGCGAGAAATATTTATAGTCCTCCGTACTATTTTTGTGTGTGAGTGTGAGAATGCACTGCACTCCACTCACTTCAGTCAGAGATATTTATTGTACACGATGAGAAATGTTTTCGAAGAGGAGCGGCGCGGCAGCAGGAGTAGCTCACGGTTTGCAGTGCCACATAATACTATCTGGGAAACAAGGAGATTCGGTGAGTTTTAATAATCACTCCTCCGAGTAATGGGAAAGAGAATCGAGTCCTGCTGCTGCTCTTACAGCTCCAACAACTCCAACCCAAAGAGCGTTTGCCTCGCAGGAGAAGAGCATTGCATTGTAGGAGCTTCGCCCACTATTTACCACCTTTTCCTTTCGCGTTCTAGACTCGCTAGACTCTCTTGACTCTAGGCATATCTGCTCGAAGACTACGTATAACATACATGAAAAAAGTTTTAAAAAATGTTCGAGGGCCAAGGGAAGGGAAAAAAAGTCTATAATACAGAGCGCGGAGTTGGACCTGGAGGTTGCTTATTGCTTGGCTTGCCTTCGTTTGATCGCTGTTCGTTTCCTTCCCATCCCAGAAAATGGAAGAAAAGTCCCCTTGTTCACATGTACTTTTCCTTTTTCATTTCATTTTAGGATCGGATGATACTATAGTATTGCCTTGTGTCTTTTCTCTTTTCCCTGCTGGAGGAAAAAAGTAAAAGCATGTTCAATGTTCAATTGCTTTCGCCCATTCGCATCGGCCGGTCCACAAAAAAGGAAAGAGCTTGCGCTTGCTTCTTCTTCCACACATCTTCGACAAAAGCTGCAAACAAATGTGCTCGTCCTTGGCTCTTGGGTCTGTTTGTCGCTTTTAGCGAGAGGGAAATCTCCTGCACACGACAAGGAGAAGTGGTTTCATTTTGCATCTGAAATGCAATCCGAGCCTCGCATGGGACCTTTATTTATATGGCATTGCATGGTTTTAAACTGAGAGATTTTTTCGCTTGGATACACTTTACTTTTTTCCCGTGGGGTAAAATGCAAATAAATATAGTTGAAGTCAAGAACACCGTTTCTCGGAATCGGGCATATTTTATCACTCTCGCGCTGAGTGAGCTGATCGTCCTCATCTCATTCTATTGTTCATCCGAAAAGCTTGTGATCACGTTTCGCTACGTAAAATTCTCTGAATATCTGAAAAGGGGGGACTGATGACGTAAAGGATTACGTAATTTCGCAGACAACATGGGCATCTACCTAGAAAAACGGCTGATTGTGACGCACGCTTTCAAAACTAGAGTTTACGAGACCGGCGGAGCCACTTATGTAGTGTCCACTGAAACTTTCTGGAGCCGCTGAAGGGAACTCGTCTAGATTAAATTAATTATGTATGCTAACTTCACCAATTCGAGCTAAATGATGATATCTACGCCAATGAGAATGCATAGCTTGAATGTTTGGACTTGTGATATTTTTTGAGAAGGTTCGCTCTTACGTTAAATACATAGCATGCTCTGCTCTAATATATTATAATACGCCTCCACTCGACTTCATAACAATTCAATTTCCTCCTTTTGCTTCATTTAACTTCCTGTTTTTTAAGTAACCTAATGTAGACACTTCCTCTGTCCGATGGAAGGAATATGAAAGGAAGAAGGGAACAAGACTAAAAAGCAGCATCAGCCTAGTATTGTATTTTAAAAAACATCTAGAACAAGACCATACAAATCAAATTTGCACGGGAGCATGATTCAGCAAATTAAACACCATGCTTCTATTTGAGAGACTTGACTTGCTTTATGCAACAAATATAGAAGAAATGGCGATAAATTTAGGTTGCCTCATGCGGTTGATTCTTTGCTATTTTGCTCAAAGTGTCTTGCTATTCGCTCGCATTTTATCGAAACTTTATTTAAACTAACGTTAGCTTGCGCGTGCTTATGTTACGACTCATGCAAATAAAAACCAAGCGTTGTGGACAAAGGCTTCAGGTGTATGGGTTTCCTGTTTCATGGAAAAAGAAAGTCGGTTTTATAGCAGGATAAGCTATAATGGGTATATATTTGCGATAGGTGCTTTATATATGAGGCACTTCCTTCCCCATGAAAATCTTTGTTCAGCCGAGGGAGTTGAAATTGTTATATAAGATGATCGCGTCAATTATGAGCAGTCAGTTTATTTTTATCAGTTGACGCATCTAGATAGTGGCTGCTACTCAAAAAATCAAAAAAATAATCATGAAACTACATTTTAAAGCGGTAGGTTTTTAAATTTGTTATTTTCTCTTTGAAATTTTTTATTGCTAAAGTTATACCTTTTGCAGCTCGCAATATTTGCTGTTGTCGTATTTTTTGCATTCACCGAAGCACACAAGAAAGGAGGCGGGGGAAAAGGCCGAGTTATTGTAGTAAATACCCATATACAAGGAGGGAAAGGAGGTGACTATTAATAATTTATTCTTTTTTCGTCCAAATGGGGACTCTTTCAGGGGAGATAAAGTATGTGGCACAAGGAACCTCTTAAGCTTCTGAAAATACCCTTTGATGAAAATTTCTGAACTCTTCGTTTTAAGAACGCTCAAAAAAACAACACGCTCTTCAGATCTAACTCTACAACACATTAAGTGAAATTCACAATTATCTTTGTGAATTTTTCCAAGAGTATTTCCATATGCTTACTCCCCACGACCATTCTTAGTCAAAAATTTAGCTTAATACAAGTTATTTTAACTGAAATTTTGTTACGTAGGTCATGGGGGCCACGGGGGATGGGGAGGTAAGGATTGATACTATATGGGGAGATACTTAATTTAAATACTTACTTACTTTATGGGAAGAATAAATGCATATATATAAGCTCTCTAAATTACACAGGATCGGGGGGATATGGTGGGGAGGGTGGATATGGAGGGCATGGATATGGTAATTTTTATAAGCAATTTTATTTCAAACATATTTTGTGCTGAAAAATTATCCATATTATAGGTGGGCATGGCGGAGGCGGATGGGGCGGCTGGGGCCACGGTCACGGAGGTAATTTCTTGGCTAAATTGCTCTGCCTATCTCAAACTAACTTGTTTTTTATATTTAGGAGGCTATCATAAGAAGAAATAGTGATGAGATGCCGTGTCAAAACATTGTGCTTAGAAAGTCATCAAAGTGATGTAATCCAATCCAAGTCTGTTTCATGGATTTGTGCCCCGCATATGAAAATAGTGTTCAAGTGACTGTTAAAATCGAGTTTTATCGTTATTTTGAAGAATATCATGTTTTTTATTACTGATCGTACTGAATGATATAATATATTTTTTTCTTACTCATAATAGGTGGTACAATTATATAAAGTTAAAATTTTGATTGTTATACGACACACCTACCTCGTTGCATTGATTGGTCATTGACACACATGCCTCGTATAATATAGTAATACAATTGCGGATCGGTTCTTTATAGATTTACCAAGCCAAACTCATCTTCTCATGTTTAGTTTGCATAAAATAGTATTGGACAACGAACAGTAAAATTATTTAAAATGGACAAAATTCAGAAGCAAAATATTACTTCAATTGCACTCGATAATTTTTAAGGATATTTTGCAATTAAAATGAACAACTTCGGTAAAAAAAAAATCTTCGCGTCATTACAACAACATACAATTACGCAGATTATGTACATCTACATAGTTTACAATTTACAAATTAATAATGTACATCTACAAGATTCGGCACATGGGCATTGCAAGCAAGTTTCAAACTGTAAATTAACTCTGTACAAATTGCATCTCACACATT
>JAHZNI010000970.1:0-18596 GCA_027744415.1 Seira ritae
TGTCATGCTACCTCAATTTAAACTTTAAACTGTCCTCCTACTTTGCCTACTTCTTTCAAGCTCTTTGTCTTAATTCATTTAGAGCCAAGTCAAGTCAATTCAGAAGGCTCTCTCGAAAATATACTCTTCCTTTTTTATTGTCAATGCATCCATCTTATTTTTTTTTATCTCACATCATATCAATTCATATGTATTATATTCTTTTTTCCTAATGGAAGCCTTGACTTTGACTCCTTTTTTTCTATGAAAATAAAAAATGTGTTCATTCACCACACCATTCCATTTCATAAAAAAGCAATAATATATATTTCCCTCCTTTTTATCGTTCCTCCTCACACTCGAAAATCTCAACCTACCTCAACAGCAATCACATTACGTAAGAGCATCATCATCATCTCAAATCACCAAAAAATATTATATTTTGTGAGAATGAGACAGGACGGGACTTACATTACAATCGGAAATCATTTTTCATCCTTTCGCCATAAATTATTCTTCTTTTCTTTTCAGAGGTAAAAAAGGAGTCTCTCAACTGAAGAAGTCAAGGGTGTATAGGTATTAGGCATGTATGCTTCTGTTGGTGTTCGCTTGGCACATGGGCTGGGAAATTTGTGACACATTTGTGTCAGTTTCTTTCGTTTCATCTGTCTGCCTTGTCTACTTATATTTGGGTGAACTTTTTTTCTGAAAACAATGTTGCACTTTCTGAAAAGAAAATTGCATTTTTTTCGTTTCATTCTTCTTCATTCACAGCAGAAGATTCTTAAGTTGATGATGATCTTTTCACACCTGATTCGGACTAAGCCAGAGACTTGACATCCGAAGGCGTGGCTCGCCTTTCATGTAATCACAATCAGTTTCGCTTTTTTATTTTTAATCCGTAAACTTTTAATCAAGATGAATTGTCCGAGTTCAAGAGAAAATCCTCTGAATAAAAAAGTTAGCGTAATCTGATACTAGACTTGTATGGAAGTTTCAGTTTACGTTTACATTTGGCTTTGGCTTTCAGTTCACATGGTATGTCCCAGCTAATAAATTTATTTACGGATGGATTTCCTTCATTTTTATTTTCTCTCCTGATCAAAATAAAGTATTTTTACAACCTGTTACCTTCTCCATTGCAATACGATTGCAAAGGCCGTTAAAAAAGAGTGTAGGATTACTGCATAGCACTACGTAGCTATAAGACATGGTCACAAATGTCATTTTGATGTGGCTATTTTATTGGAGTCAACTGTCACCTGTAAATTGTGGAAGGTGTAAAGCCTTTAATTCTCTCCAAGGCAAATCTAAATCCTAAGGAATTTTCATATTTTATTTTGGATGCAAAATAATCTGGAAAAGGAATGGCTTTGAAATTGAGACTTACATTACATCACGACAGCTCAGGTGAATGCTTTTCTAAATTGTAATAAATTAAATGGGATTTTCACAAAATAGAAAGGAATTTTATTAGGAGGATAAGGCTCGCAGTTGTTCAGCTTTACATACGTTTTATGAAGTTGCCTGCCTTGTGGGCAGAAATTCATTTACAATGGCTAGTCTGGTCCTGGTCCAGTCTATAGTCCAAAATAATAAATTAAACTGAGGAGAGAAGAGCAGTAGTGTGCAAATCAAATACCTAGGTAGGATTCCTGAATTTAACTTTAGTTCTTTATTTCTCAGCTCACACGTGAAAATTGTCTTGTGAGTTGACTACACACCTTTTTTCAATCAAGGTGGGATCACACAAGAAAAAAGAACGAAATATTATATATTTTTTAGAGAAAAGGATTATGCACTTTGCCTCCAGCTTCTTTTTTGGTGAAAAGAATCCTCGTGAAAATGAGAATCTACCTGTTGTGGTGTGCTGTTCATTTCTTCAAAAGACGCACTTGCTCATTTAATTTCATTTTTCCGTGAGGAGGAAAATGGGCATGAAAATGATGGAAGATTCCTTAGAAAAAATATTTTTGATTTCGGTAAGTTTGTTGCTGTGCATTGTTGTCAACTTTTCTTGTGTAATGAGTAGAGTATAGCTGGAGTGGAAAAAATTGTATGAATTTTTTCATCCTTGAGGGTAAGGTATACTAGACCATGCTTAGGTATTATATGGCTTATATCATATCATATTAGNGGGTAAGGTATACTAGACCATGCTTAGGTATTATATGGCTTATATCATATCATATTAGCTCCTGCGGTGATTTCATGAATCTTTTTCTTTTCTGGAATTGAATTCAAGTTTTTTTTGCTTGGATTATTGGAAAGCAACCTGCTTACTCCTCCTGCTGTTCAGAATAAAAAAATCTTGAAAGTTCAGGCTGGTTAGATGGATCTTTATCGTATTATGTTGAATTCATAATATGAAATATCCCATCACATCATGATCCGTTCTTATCATATTTTGATATCGTGCAACTGCAAGTGGTCTCTAGGCTTTACTTTTTCAGGAGAATCTGAGTCGAGTTCAGTTTTATGTGCATATTAGGAAGCAGCGAAGCAACAAGCTTATTACATCCCATTATCCAAATTGATATGAGGCTTAAATTTATGCAAATACGGAAAATATGCAAAGTATTATTTCAATTTCAATTTTAGTCATTTTCTTTCGTGTTAATTTGATTGTGTGTATATTTACTATTAAAATTTACAATTTTTGTACCGTACTGGATTTCGCAAACTTATCTAAGGCAACTAATATTGAATCTGTCGTTGTATGAATTTCCGCAACCAACAAATATCTTCATTCTGGCGTTGTCATCTAAATTCATACAACTTCTCAGTTTCTTAGCTTCAATTTTTTTAGCAGTAATTCTCAAATTCCTCCAGTATCCTACCCCAAAACCCTTCCCCTCCCCCTCAAGCCCCAAACTGAACTTACTACTGTTACTACTTTCTTCTTATCATTTTTTAATATTTTTCCTCCATTAAAAAGTTTATATAATAATAACACTAATAATTTTCGTTCGTTTTCTTCGTTCCATATCTCCTCCTCACTCTCACTCACTTCTTCTTCACTCCAGGTTTTTTCTACTTCTTTTGAGAGTGAGAAGAAGCTCATCTTCAATGAGATAAACCGACGCCAATAAATCTGCCAACGAGCTGTCACAAGAGACCCGTTTATCATTCTCTTTGAATTGAACCTTAAGGCTTTTTTCATACACTTCGTTCGTTCGTTCCTCGCTGCAACGGATTCACTTCTTCTACTTCTTCTCCGTTCAAGTTGCTACTTATGAGTATTTTCTTGCCTACCTACATCAACCTTACCTAATACTATTATTTTTTCATCCATTGTATTATTATTATTATTTCAGAAAAGAGTTTTTTCACTCGGTCGGTGCATACATTCGCATTCCCCATTCTGTGAAGAAAGGAAGAAGAAAAAATTGAAGACGAGAAAGAAGAAGATACAGAATAGAATACAGATCCAATCCAGAAGAGAAGAAGAGATTTTATTCTTTAGACTTTTTAACTTTTTGTCTTCTTGTTATTATTATTACATTTTTTTTTCTTTCAGCTTCCTACGCAATGTCTTCAAAAGTCTATTCCATGGCCATGGATGAAATGCATGTGCGCTTTTTCTAATAAATCTTATGATGATCATCTTTATACCGACTTCTTGTAAAGCAATGTTTGTAAAGACTTCCTCCACTCCACTTCTCCATCTCTCCATCCTTTTTAAGATGATTATGATTCTAACAAGGGAAAAATAATATGAAAATTGCTATGAAATAAGAAGACATGAATCTTAAAAACAAGACAGGCCCAAGCTCTACTCTACACGCTCATTCTTCATTCTTTCGAAGAAAGCCATTGTCATTTCATTTAGCGAAAGCTGATTCCAATTAGAAACGCTAGCTCTCCGGATCCCATTCATAGGCTTCTATTTTGAATTTTCTTCAATTCAAAAGAAAAACTTCCAAGCTGGAAACAAGATTACAGACTATTTCTTTTCTCTAGAGTAGAATATTTAGTCTCGGTAGAAAATTTTTTTGATATTAAAAAAGGCTATTGTGTTGTGATTGGAATTGCATTATTGCGTCGCATGCCTGACATTTTTTTCAAGCTATCATGATTATCCTGGTATGATCAATGTGCATCCACCTCCCCCCAATTCATTCGAATTCCAGAGAAATTCTTTTTTATGTACGTACTAAAGTGCAAAAAGAAGTCAAGTGAAAGCACCGCTGGAATGTCTCTCTGTGCTTGTTTAACAAGCCGCAAAAACGAGCAACAAACAAGTTCAACATTCATTTCGTATTGTATCCTTACCAACCAACAAAGAAATGAATCCTTATCGGAATCATTATCATTCCATGTTCTCCTCCACCCGACTAGAGACGGAGACCGACGCGACTCTTGGTCTTGAAGTCTTGAGAAGGAGCTCATTAAAGGTAATCGATAAACGTTGTAAACTTGTCGATTGTCGATTTTACTCCCTTTTTTATTATCATCCAAGTGAGTGTGAGTGGCTACCCAAGAAAAGACATGATATGATAATATAATAATAATAAGAAACTACTACTTATGTAGAGAGAGCAGTAATGATTAGGAGCAGCTAGCTGCTTTGCAAACTACATAAGTACAATCAAGTCAATCCTTTTAATAGCTTCATTCAAAATAAAATTGATGTTCATTCACATTCAGTTCAGATGCAAGCTCAAGCAAGCCTATCTCTTCTACTACAAAGTAACTTATTATTTTATAAAATCATTTCCCTTGATTGGACTAGATGGACGATGGACTGCGAACAGGAGGAAAAAATATATTAAGTACCTTCATTTCATTCCATCAGAAAAATTTTTTCTCAAATGACAGTCTCCCGCTGATTTTGAAGTATTAACGGTCTTGTTATATCAAAACCATTATGATTGTGTTGGGTTCCTCCTTCATGTCTGCTACTTATTTTCTCCAAAAGGTAAAGTCTGATGATTATGATGATGATGAATAAAAAGCAGAGTAAAAATATTGGATAAAATATACTTATCCTGAATCCTGAATAAAAAATTCTTATTGAGTTGTACGTACTTGTACATTTCTACCCCTACATAGCTCCTTTAACAACCCCTGTGCAGTCATAGTCATGTCATAACTCAACTCTTTTTTTTCTGAATATGAAATTGGCTTTCCTCTGGTCTGACATCGCTAACAAACTGCTGCTGCGGTGTTGGTGGTAGTGGTTGGTGCATTATTACCTCAACAATCACAGACAGACAGAAGAGAACTTAACGATTTTCGCTATTTGCCACTGCCACCGGTTTACTTCTTGTTACCAGTTACGGTCATCCTCCGTTTTTCCCTGGAACTAACAACTAACTCGAAAAATAATTGGCCTCCTACAATATTTCTAATACCGCAACAAAATATAAACTATATTTATATTATGCTTCTATGTAATAGAAAATAATAATTTTTTCTTCTCTGCTCTGCTTTCTATTCTAACTAAAAATGGAAGAATACCTTCTCAATCTCCCTCTCTCTCTCTGACTGAATAGATAGGAGAGAATAATTTTTTTTCTCCTCCACAACAATAAATTAGTTCAACATTCAAGGGAAAACCAAATAAGTAATTTATGAGGTGGGGAGCTACTATAACATCCAACCTGTCTTGTCTCACGTCTACTACTACACCAAGCTTACATATGGATCAGGATCAGGGATGGAAGATGAGATAGGATAAAGTCCAAATAGTCCAGTCCAGCTCATGCATATAATAAATCCAATTCTCTCCTTTCCTCTCTAGGAAGGTAGATGCACTATTACTATTACAACTTTCTGCTAATGGTACACATGTACTAATTTACTTTTTATTATGAACATTGTTTGTGTGTGTGTGGAGTATATAAACTACTACTATTACATACTATGCATTTACATACATCATCAGCATTATTTTCATCTTGTACATTATATCTTGTGTGCTTTTTCTTCTTTTCAGTCAGTCATTTCACTTCACTCAAAAAATGGAAATGGTAATAATTACTGGTTGAATGCCTCCCTAACTCCATCCATGCCTATTTGGACTTTTTGGAGTTGAGGTTGACTTTGACTCTCTGAGTCATATTCACCTCGGCTTGGACGGAGCTCAGGTGTGCGTATATGCCTATGCCTACCCGCTACTATAACTGGGAGGAAAGGGTTGAAAATTCTTTAAAGGAATTGACTAGTTTTTCCTAGGTATGTTAACACAAGAGCTTTTATTATTTTTGCTCTCGTTCTCGTTTCAATTATTATTATTGTTTAAGGCTTTTTGTTTTGTAGACGTCACTCATTACCGCGTGCATTGGCATACAATAATGTAAACTCTAACGAGCAAAAAAAATTAAGAGATAAAAATGGAATGACAGAGTAGAGTAGGTAGACCATAGGGAAAATTTATGATTCAAGTAGAGTGAGTGAGGGGGAAAGACAAGATTGTGAACAAATTAATATAGAGTCAGAGTCAGACTTGGCTTGGCTTGACTAGTTCCATTTATGTACTTAAGTGATATAAAAAATATTTTTGATTCCGTTTTGGTGGATGGGGATGACAAGTTTTTATAATAAAAATAATAGACTCGCGACACTCGTCGTTGCCTAATATACATACATACCTACTACGCTAAAAGCTGAAAGACAATATTTTTGTGTACTTGTCAGATCATAAAAACTCGGCTGGAATTCGCCCCTGTCCTACAAAGTATCACCATCACCGCTCTTGAATATTTTTTTATTACTGGTTTGATGTCTCCTTTAGCATATGAATTGTTCATTTAAGGAGCGATTTTTTCCACTAGAATTTCTCCTAATCTTAATTTTATGGTAATGAAAAGAGTATAAAAAAGACTCCTTTCTGGATTGGATGGATGTAGATATGTAGGTGAAATTGTTCATTTAAGGAGCGATTTTTTCCACTAGAATTTCTCCTAATCTTAATTTTATGGTAATGAAAAGAGTATAAAAAAGACTCCTTTCTGGATTGGATTGATGTAGATATGTAGGTGAGATGATCATAAGCATGATGCTCTCTGATTTTTAATGAACTGGCTGACAATGAGAATGAGGAAGAAGGAATGGTAGAATTTTATTTAATAATTTGAAATTTGTCTCTCCTCTCCATTCCAATGATCATATCAGGATGCAAACATGCCCATTGCCCATTACAATGCAATATAAAACTATAAACGCAACTACAGCACTAGCACACGAGCAATAAAAATCCAGCGGAAAAAAACTGTCCCATTGTATTATATTATGTACATTTTCAAAATGAAACTGGATCTGTTTCTCTGCTCTTACTCTTCTTGCTCAATTTCATCTGAAGAAGATGATACGACGATGATTAAGACAAAAAGCTATAATGTTGCCATAAACTGAGTCTTTTATTTCGTACATAAAAGGTAAAAAACATTGTTGCGGTCAAGCTGTGATATCAAAACAAGTGGAGAGTGTATAAAGCCATATGAAGAAGTAATAATATATATTTTTTCTCCTTCTCGGAGAAAAATAAATAAATGCGGATGATGCAGAGGAGTTAAGGTTGACAATAAGAAGAAAAAGTACTTCTATATTTCCCTCGATATTATTTTACATTTTAGGGTTTATATCACCCGTAAAAATTACATTAAAGTTTACCTGGCTTACCTGGTTTACCTGGCTTTGGCTTGGCCTGGTTTAAAAAAAAGTAAATATGAGACACAAGCAGACAGACAGAGAAATAGATAGAGAGAGATCTTCTCTTCTTTTTTTTCAGAGGGGAAAATCTCTTTTATCTTTACTATTTTTACGAGCTAAATGCTCGTGTATAACAATAAAGCTTATTTAGTGGATAAGATGAAATGGCGAGATTAGTTGAGGTAGTGAAATGGATTTGGATGGGGTTAAAAATGTGAAATTGGATGTGATACTGTCATCAATTTTTACATTTATCTGTTGTGTTGTTGCAAGTTTGAGATTCGAGATCGAGTCGAGTACTTTTTTTTGGCCGTGGTGGTGGTAGTGGTAGTGGTCATAGTCGTAATCATAACAAGCTGAGCATAATGGGACATAAAATGAGTTTCGAATGGGAAGTGAAAAGGATGAGCTCATTTTTCGTGTCAGAGGATCATCATCAAAACCGGGTGGACACGGAGATCAAGAGAGTGAGTGGACTCGACTGAACAAAACCACAAATAAAATCTCTTATCCTACATCCTACCGCATGCAATGCAATGCAATACATACATACATATTGGAATCGCATTAAATAAGAGAAGCACAGGTAAAGAAGAGGGTGAAAGGCATTCGAAAAATCTCCGAAATAGCCCAAGTCATTAGGTTTTTGTCAAGCCATAAAAATAAATCTAAAGGAGCAAAATGTGTCCAGCTGGACTGGACTGGACTGGATAAAGAGGTGAGCTCCTCTCCTTCTCCTGGAGCCTAATGACATCTAAGAGTCATTACGGCAAGTCCTCTGGGACCTTCTCTGGAGAGAGAAATAAGGGTCGAAATAAACTTAACCTAACTAACGTACTACTTCCACATCCACCCTCCGTTGACTCCTTTCAAATAATCATCGAAATCAGATCAGACGCAGACAGACATAGACATAGAGACAGCGACTGTACATATGTATTACCAACTATAACTGTGTGTGACACACAAAAAAGGGAAGAAAACAAAAACTTAAATGGTCACGTAGAAGTATCATTCCTTTTGTAGTTCCAAAATGATAATTATTCCTGTCTGTCGGTTTAATTTAAAACAACAACAATCATTTTTATTACCTCTACAAGATTCTCTCTCTTCCTGAGCAAAAGAACAATGTACAAATCTGCTCACCCATTCTGATTCTAGATTGATGTTAAACCCTCTTAAAAACAAAATTCCTGCTCATCGTTCAACACAACAAAATGGGCATCAAGTACACAGCCTCAGATAAGGATTTTTTGTTGACCATTTGGATATTATGACGACGATGATGATGATGGCTTGTATACAAAATTGTACGACAATCATTTATCTGATGTTGGGTAAAATGATGATGACGCGCAGAGCATGATTGTTCCTTGTTTTCTCCAAAAAAAAACTTGCTTTAATGTTGTGGGCGCAAGGCAGATGGTCTCATCGCATTTGGTCATCATATATAGCTACACAGAAGATCATCATGATACACCGATCATCATTGTTTTGCTACATGTGGTGGACAATGGGCAATTTTCTCCTGTTTCCAAGCCATTTTTATTATATTTCGGCTTTTTCGGTATCACCAAAGGACTGCTGCAAGTTGCGACTCCACTACCTTGTTAGGACCTTTAGTATAGTGCGCCTCCTCCGTAAAAGAAAGGCTCATGCTGGGAGTCAATGCTTCATTATTTTAATTCAATGGATGGATGATGATTTTTCACAGATGGACAACCGAGATTCTCTTTTTTCGATTCGAATTTGGAAACGTTTTTTCAGCCATTTCAAGTTTCAATTCAATACGATTCGTTTCGCCGACTGTGATTGTGGCATGTGCTGCAATGATGCTTCTGCAATTTGCAACTGCCGCAGAGAGTTTGAGCAGCGGTGAATCCTTTTATTTTTGGTACAGAGCCAATGTATGCAGGTATTTATAATATTTTTTGGGAGATTCTCATGAAATTGATTAGTTCAATCAAAAAAATATCAAATAATGAACCTTATCGTGTTTGATTGCGGTGAGGAGGTGATGACCTGCCGTGCATGCTGCTGTGTTTGCCTCTCAATCGTGCAAACCTTAATCTATCGGGTCATCTCAAACAGAGAAATAAAAAGGGTGCATACATATGTACAGTACATAATACAATTTCTTGTTTACTTTTTGATTTTCTCTGATGAATATAATGCAATTTAATTTCTGAATTCCTGAATCAAATCTAGGTAGCTCCATCTCTTTCTTTTAGAAGAGAGTCACGATCTACTGAATTAAAATCGGCTTGTTTTCATTTAAAAGGGAATCCTCTTTTTCTATTTGCGGCACATCACGAAATTCATTGTGAAAATATCAGATGTGATGCGACCCGATGCAAACCTAAAAATAATAAGATATGTATCATCATTCAAGCTACTCTTCATCTTTGCTGCTGATATAATGTAAAGTTTATTCAAATCATGAATCCATTTTTATTTTTAAACATGAAAAAAATATCTCGAAGGAGAGGGGAAAGTTTTCAAACAAAAAAAAGAACTTTAATTAGAATTTGATTTTCTTGTGCATAGAAAAAATGCCGAAATGACCAAGAGCCGGGAAAAGCCAATTTAGCTAAGCTCAATTCTCTTTTCATACTTTCCTGGCTCACGTACCAAAACGAGATAATGTGTATAAGCAAGGCACGTCACGTGTCCCACCAAACCATAATGTTTGCAAGTTGCAAATCCCCCGCTATGCAAACTAAAAAAACATGCGCCTATTAATTTCCAGAAAAAAATAATTAAAGCTAATTTTCTTCCCCAAGAACAATGAAATAAATGGCTTGAAAAATTACAAAAGATGTGAAAAATATATATATCATGTTCCTTTGAAAAATATGCATGTGATTTTTTTCCTTTTCCTCAGCTCATGTTCATATGTACCTCATGTGGAGGGTACGTATTAATTACAGGGAAATTGGCACGTTCACCGGGCGAACGGCATGAGTGAAACGCAATACGGCAATTTTGCAAAAACAAAATTAGGTATTATAATACAATAGCTTGCACCTTGCAGTTGCAAACCAAACCAGTGTCTCAGATTAATGAATATTTCGCTGTTGTACGATATGATTATTTTTTCTACCAGTCGAGAACCTTGTAAAGTATTTATATTGTACGTGAAATTATCTCGTGAAAGCAATCCCGTTCGTCAACGAGCAACCTTCTATTTTTTAAAGAAAAAAATATATCTCTAACGATGGATGATATGATGATATGACAATGATAAGAAGGGAGAGGGAGAGGAAAAATGTGGAAGGCATCATCAAACAGTATGGTCGTCAGTTTATGGGAGCTATGGTCAGTATGGGGCCCCACCATTTAGATCCATTAAAATGGCCATTAAACTTAAAGAAAAGCAGTTCAGTAAAAATCGCTTGGAGCGAGCCGAACTAGGCATATAGGCACATCATCATTATCATATCATATCATACAACACCATTTGCATTGCAACTTGCAACGCATTAAAATAGACTGTGGACGCATTGCATTGAATCTATCCTTCTCTGGTGTATCTACTGACGTGAAATGTAAGCTGTAAAAAATAGGTATATTGTAGATTGTAGAGGATCCCGGTTGGAATCCCATATAGGCTTAACTAATTGTAAGCAAAGAAGAAACAATTTTCCTTTACGGCAAGAAAAAAACATCCCGACCGACCGACGGAGTAAATTGTAAATATATTTTTTGCTTGTCCACGTCCACCTAAAGATTTTTCAAAATCTCGAATTCAAAGCTCAAGCCAAAACTAGAAAAGGATGCGGCTCGGACTTAAGTTGACTGGCAAGAACTATATGCATATTATTGAAAATTGGATAATGATGATGAGATGAGCATTCCGTGTGCAATATCTACTGATGCATTCTACCTGAGAGATGAGTTGATGATGAGAGATGTGAGACATAGATAGCTTCCTATGTGCATATAAGCCCACATGAAAAAAGTCAACAGAAAAAAATTCTTATTATTCAAATGAAACTTTACTTTAAGCCTCAAGGAAGGAATGGAAAATGGACAGGACAGGTGGAAAAAAAATCCTTTTTCCTACGTTACTCTTTACTCGTCTTCCCCAAAAAGAAATTGACTGAAAAAATATATTGTACATATATCTCAGAAGAAGAGAGAGAAGAGAGCTTTAGTAGTAGTTTGTATGATGCAATCTACGGATATTAAGCATATTAGTTACGGTAATAAAAGCAACAAAAAGGATTGAAAAAAAAGAGAGATCCACACAGAGAGAATTTTTTTTCTTTCCCTCGGGGAAATATGCTCTGTGAGAGGAGGACGAGGAGGATAAAATGAATATGATAATGCGCCAGATATCAATCATGGTTGACAACTTGTCAACTCTAGCTGTGATTTGATGGTCTTTTACCTCAGCATTCACATATTTATATATTTTTTGTGAAGAAAGAAAGAGTAAAATGGTAATGATGATTATGGTGATGTGGACGCATCACAAGTGAATAAGATGGTATTGAAGTGAAAAAAAGAAAAATTCATTTAAATGAACTTTAGAGAAAAAATGCTACTCTGTGGCTGATGATAATATTCTGATCGCTCGTTTGGCTTCGCTTGGTTTTCGCTAGTACTTCTTTCTTTCTTTCACCGATTTTTTAAAAGAATGCTGGCTGGCGGTTCTTTCCAAAATGGTGATGTCACACAGTTTCTTTAATTTACCGAGCAATAGCATAGAATGTTGATGGCGATAGCAATGATGATGATTATGATGACTGTTTGGTCTGTCGGCTTGGCTTTTTCTCTTTTTTTGTGGTCAGTTACCCATTTCAACTTCAACTCTTAAAATTAATAGGGAAAATACCTGAGCTAAGTGAGGAGGGATGTGGATGTCACAATGATATCTCTTCGGTGGTGTTTTGATGGCTCTGCTTTTATAGCCTAATTTGAGTCGTGAAAATAGATAGATAGAAGGAGGAATGTATTAAAGTAGCTAATATTAATGAAATGTTAGATAATCAGAAGGGATATGTGATGGAATTAGAGGTGAAAATGATGATGACAAATGGGGAAAGAGTGGATATCATCGGTAGTCGGCTTTTCTAAAAGGGGACGAGAGGAAAGCTGATAGTTGTCTCTCTTCTCTTATAATAGATAAGTAAGTACATAATATCTACTACAGTTGGTTCACATTGATGTCCACTCGAGAGAAGAAGGAACTGATAAAATGGGAGTTTTAAATGGAATGAAAAGGGTAATTTCGTAATTTGCATCAGGTAGCTGAAAATTAGAGGTGAAAATGATGATGACAAATGGGTAAAGAGTGGATATCATCGGTAGTCGGCTTTTCTAAAAGGGGACGAGAGGAAAGCTGATAGTTGTCTCTAAGTAAGTACATAATATCTACATACATAATACATAATGTCTACAGTTGGTTGACATTGATGTCCACTCGAGAGAAGAAGGAACTGATAAAAATGGGAGTTTTAAATGGAATGAAAAGGGTAATTTCGTAATTTGCATCAGGTAGCTGAATTTTTTGAAGGGTAATTAATAAAAATGATAAATATATTTCAATTTGAATTTCGCTTATTGATTTTGGAAGAATTGAATAAGGAACTCCAAGATTATCTAGGCATTAGTTTAGTTTGGTATATGTCTGTAAATAATTAAATTAGTTATTAAATTACTCTTCAATCACTTGTTCCTTCAATTTTCTTTGTTTATTTCCAGCAACCTTCAATACTAAGAAATTACCACCGTATCTACTATTTAAATGAATTTCTGGATCCTCTAAAATGCTAGTGTCACCGTCTTTGTCTCATTTCTGGTTAAGAAAATTGCATGTTGCTGATTGCATTAATTTGTGCTTTGTGATATTAGCATATCGTGCTAAAAATCAAACAATCGATTTCCCATCTCACCATAAGTAATTCTCATGAAAATTTTACAAAAAAATAAGCAATTTTAGATTAAAAGAAGCTGCTGATTATTTTTTTCTGAAGAAAAGTAAAGGAAGTATCGTTTGTATGATTTTACATCACGTTCAACCAACCGTGAGACCAAGACCAGAGAGAGAGAGGACAAGGATCACGAAAATAATTTTTCCCGTGTTTTTCAGAAATAACGCAAACATAATCACGAAATGATCGTCATAGTCATCTCATCATCACATCACAGCCATGATTATGATCATGATGGTGATGGTCATGATCGCATCGCATCCTCTTCATCTCATCTAAAGTAGACAAAAGGTCAGACAAGTTTTTCATTTTCGGAAAAACAATAATTTTCGTGGAAAATAATCATAGTTTGAGAGCAACAGAGAAGCAAAGCTAGCATAGCTTCTTGTTGGGAAATTTGTGGACTATTTTGTGAATGGAAAGGAGAAGTGAAGCTACCTATAGAGCATTTGAATGAGTTTGAGCTGATGTTGATGACGACGAGCAAGATTCCGATTCCGTGAAAAAGGAGAATTTTCAAAGAAAAACACGCTAACTAATGTTTATTCAATAACAATTAAGGTAACATGAATAAGCGTAATAAAAAAGGTCTTAAAGTTGATCTGATCTGAATAATGATGATCAAGATGAATAGCGGCTTCCCCCCACCATCACCACATGTACACATGAATATATGTACTAAACATTTAAAAAATATTATTTCAGGTTTTCAGGTAAAATCATTATAATCAACCTACTGGAATAATTATGGTTATTTTAGAGAAACCAAAAAAAACTGCCTGGCTTGGCTTGGCTTGAACAGAACAGTGAGCAAGTTCAATCCAATCCTTGTACATAGGTATATAAAAACTGTGAGAAAAGTGGTGAATGGAAAAGGTTCTTCAGATAACGGAAGCCATTTTCAAAAATGATGATAATAAAGTAGAAACAGAAAAGAGAGAAAATGATTTTTTATGGAGGGAATCAAATCCATCATCATTTTCTTAATGAAAAGGCTTTGAATGATTTATAGGAGCCCCGCTAAAAGAAAGATTTTCATTCTGACTTAATATGACCGACCAGTTTCTTCTACTTCTACTCAGGTCTCAGGTGCTGGAGAAAATTGAAGGAATATTGATGGCGGAGAAGAAGGAATTGACTTGACGATCCGGATTTATTTTTTGTTTTTGTATATTTTCAGGAGCATTTGACTGGATGAAATAATACCTACCTGCTGTGGTGCGGATTAAAAGTCCATTCCATTCCTCCATCATAACTATAACTACTATTATTAACATCATCAACTTCAGTATCTAGGTATTCCATTTGAATTTTCGTGGACATGAACATGTGCGTAAATTCATGTTCGTTCAACTACATAATATTGCGTGCATGAGAAAAGAGGGCTGGAACATACCCACACTTACAAAAAGGAAGGAGTTGGATGAAAACGAGTGTTATTATTTGTTGCAACTTTTAGGATTGTTTTCTGTTTTGAGCTGCTGGATAAATTACGTAGGCAGGGCTAAAGGTTAGAAACATGGTCTACTTGATAATTGTCTTAATAGCTTTAATTACAATAATCAATGCGATGCAATGACTGGCCAAGGGAAAAGTTGGGGAAAGATGGAGGAAGAAAAAACACGAAAACGAATAAAGGAAATAAATACAAAAGGATAAAGTCAATACCTTTTGATGTGATTAGTTTGAAGTTTGAGCCGACCGAGCATGCTGACATCTTAGATTTAGATTGGCTGGAATTGGAAATAGAATTAATGGATTTCAAAACTTTTGCATTTGATATTTGATTAAAATGATTGAAGAGATGAGTATTTTACTGAATCATTATCAAATTTTAACTTTAGGTGGATAATTGTGGAAGTCAAGAGTGAAGTGAATGCATAATATCTTGACCAAATGAACAATTTGGCGACCACCTAAACTGAAACTAGTCGCATGGAATTTTCTTAACTGAATAGACAATTCCAGACCTGTTGAAATTTATAAGGAGTATTATGCATCACAATAGAAAATATGCAAAATTAAAGTCTACTGCAAACTGCAACACAATGAAAAAACATTTTTTTTGCATTTAACTGAGGTAAAGTGCAAATTTTACAAATTACCTAAGTGCATATCCACTTCATACAGACACATGCATTTCAATACAGACTTTATTAGCCCAGCCCGCATTAAAATTAAAATAGTTATCCATGTTTTCCAACCTTATCTCATCCCCTTAACTCCGGAGTTAATCTCACAAGAAAACTAATTTTTCCATTCTTCCTGCCATCCTTTAAAAAGCAACTTCTCCCATCTATGTATCTATCCATCCATCCTCTTCAGAAAATGAGAACTTCTTAGAGTGGTCCTCGAAATCAGATTTGTATCGGAGTTTTGCTATCAAAACATTCAATCTTCACCGTGCTCACTTAATTTTTTTTCTCTGCTTCACTCTGTCTCTGAACTTGCAACTTGCTACATATCCATATTATATTCATAGACAGTTCAGCCCAGTCCAGTTTGAATGAATAGGTAATGCAAAAAAGGGGTGAAGTTGTTCTTTCTTTGCATGTTTTCCATTGCATTTTTGGTGGTGGTGGTTGTTGTTGTGGTGATGGTGATATGATGGTGGTGGTGGTGCTCTACACAAAATTCCTCGACGCTATAATGGGAATACCAAAGTGACTGGATATTAGTTTTCCCCGAGCTGATTGTGAAAAAATATAAGCATTGCATTTGCATTACCCTGCACAAGAAAAAAAAGCATTTTTTTCTTTCTCTCTTTAGTATTTTTTCAGAATGACAGGTACAAGCACTGCCACTTTGGTTCTAATTAGTTAAGCATATTCGCGAAAAGAGGCTTGACTCTCTTGAAAAAGCGAAACTTGATTCACTCACTCGCTCACAGTTTGTGGTCTTCTCCATAATCTCCGGTGGTGGATAGTATTTTTTGTGGATAAGGGAGCGAGAAAAAGATTATTTATTGCAGTTTCGCAGCTCATGCGTGCCTACATTACTCACTCGCTCACAGTTTGTGGTCTTCTCCATAATCTCCGGTGGTGGATAGTATTTTTTGTGGATAAGGGAGCGAGAAAAAGATTATTTATTGCAGTTTCGCAGCTCATGCGTGCCTAGATTTGAAGTTACAAACATGCATATTACCTATGTACATGTTATGGCTTATATGGACTGAAAATATATTTTTTTATACCGAGCTTAACTCGATTACTTACTTATATTTTTCTAGCTTATTAAGAAAAAAAACTTTTTCTTGAAGTAATATGTTAATAACAAATAAAACTCTCCCCCAAAAAGTCCAAACCAAACCACGAACTCTGTACGAACGACACGCATTCATTCTTGTTCATTTCCTAACAAGGTATTTTGCATTTTATTCTAAGGAAAAACATATAATATATGCATGTAAATTGTCTCACTCTTCCTAATCAGAAAAAAATTATAGGAGGAAATTTTATTCGCCATTATCACCAAACATTTTCATTATTTTCCCTAATGTGTTCAACAGCAGCAGCAGCAGCATTTGCATGTCCATGTCGTCCGTTCCGTGATAAGTACTTTTTCCTCCTCTTTCTTCTCTCCTCTTGTCTTAATTTAGATAGGAAGACATGGAAAATGAAGTGGGAACAAGAACAAAGGCTCTTCAAAAAAAAGTTTAATTTCCCTACAAAAATAAAGACGTTGTAAAAGTCAGGATGATAAGAAAAATACAGAAGCATTCATCCAAGATGTTGATTAAAATGTTAATCAAAAAAATAATAAACCAAGAGGAAAAAACAATCCATTCTTTCAATCTTTTCCCTCAAAGCGTTCTTTTTATCGATTCTCTCATGTCAAATTATACTACTTTCTTCAGAGAAAATAATATAATTTCTTATCGGAAAAAATGAATAGCTGGTGGCTGGTAGGCTCTTGAGTAGATTGTACATTAAGTACAGTAGTGTAGGTCTACCAATCAACCAATCTTGATCCTGTCACATCAAATCATTACATATTTTTTTCACATAATCGAGATAGTACAAATAAGAAGGAGGGTGGCGTGGCGTGGCTTTGATTTCCCGATCTCAACTCAACTCAAGCTTAGAAAAAAGAGTCCGTCCGTCAATCAACATTGTTTTTTTTCTGCAGTAGTTGTAGTGGTAGTGGTGATATGGTGAAAATGATGTTGATGTTGCTGTTGGTTGATTTGATTGACTATGGAGCTGTGTTCTTGACAGTTTCTCGAGCTGATTGTCTTCCACGATATAATTTTTGATCCCATTTTAATTAAGAGCTTCCATTGTCTTCTCATCTAAAAAAAGAAGTAATCAACGACTGTATGGTATGGTGAAGCATTCTAAAGTTAAAGCAGAAGCAGAGTTTTAGTTTTTAATAGAGGCTCACGATACGATTGGATGGATTGGATTGTTGTGAAAATTAGTTTGCATGCAATGCAATGTAATGTACATAAGAAGCGCTTTGGAATCAAAGGAGACAATGAAAAATGAAGCTGTTATCTTCATAAAATATTCCTTCATGGTTTGAGCATTCTCTCACCAACACATCACCATTCACCATCCAAAATTAATGAACCCTTTTATCATCATCAAAAAAACTTAAAGAGTAAGCATAGTGTACAAGGGGAAAATATATTGTAGAGTAATCAAAGTCATCTTGAGTTCATAACACGCTCTCCATCTTGTCTTGACTTGAACCATATTAAGAAAATATATATTTTTTTTATTTGGTCAACCCTTCCCATTAATTTTTTGGTCATTTTATCCGGCAGCGAAATAAATGAGTTTGATTCGATACAACTCTTTAAGGCTTAAGTAGTTTGTTCAGCAGTCAAGTCAAGAAATGCAAGCATGCCAGCAGCTCCCACCTTTCACCGACTCCTTGCCTTGCCTTTATTTTGGACATGCCTTAAAATGGGAATGACTACTTTACATTACACTGACCTGTACATTTCAAGAGTTGAAAAGAAAAATCATGATTTGTGATTACAAAAGTATCACATTACCAGAGCGACAGCTTCACCTC